>WBMW01001915.1:141861-152609 GCA_013396635.1 Penelope pileata
CTAGTGGGAGGTGTCCTTGCCCATGGCAGGGGGGTTGGAACAAGATGATCTCTAAGGTCCCTTCCAACCTGAACCATTCTATGATTCTATGGATTCTTGGAAATATACCATTAGGCTTCAGAGTTAACAGGATAACTGGTGCATAGAATGCAAGGGTGTGCAGTTTCCGCCATATCTGATAGCTGTAGCTTCAGCTGGGATTTTGGCAGACCCATGCATACGTCAGAAGACTTTTTGTAGGTCTGGAGGTATAAGGACAGGAAGCATCCTGATTCTGCATTACAAGCTAGGTGCAGCAACCAGGGCCTGCGATGGCATCTCTCCCAAACACTGGCAGTACAAAGAGCATTGCTTCATTCTAATACATGCTGTATTGGAGTCATGGGTAAATCGAGGGCAAAGCATCCTTACTCTCCTAACTATGGAGGAAGAGGATGAGTCAGGATCGACATCTGTCCCAATTTGCAGTGAAAGCTGTGCTACCTACCCTTTGCACTATCTAATGATGCATGCAAATGGTTTATAAATGCTAATTAACTAGTGAGGCAAGCTTATGCCATCTTTCAGATAAGCACCTATGCACAGGGCTAGTGTGCACTACTGTTTTGTCAGGAGGGGAAATTAAGAATAAGTAAAGCCCATTTCGTCTCCAACTGCCCTGACTGGTCTCACCTTTAACACCTGTGGCAGGGTTCCTTTCCACCAGCTGGCTGCATGTTGCACAGCTCGCTTTGTTTAAGCTGTTTACAACAGAAAAATGTTTAAGTAGGATTCAGATATCCCTCGGCAAAGGGAGAGGGGAAAATAAAAGGGAGAAAAAAAGCAAAAAAAAAAAAAAAAGCCTTTACAAAATATAAAACAGAAAAACAGAAGTTGCTAGAATCATAGATGCCTTTGAGCGATCTCAAGCTAAGACTTTCCATTTCCATGTAAAAATGTCTGTCGAAAGGGCAAGCTACATTTACAATGAGCAAAGTTTTATAGCTTACACAGGCATGAGCACCTGCTAGGAAGATGGGGAAAAGATTCAATTTACCTTTGGGTTGCAGTGCTCAGATTCCCATTTAAAAGTCTAAGACCTCTGATTATTTATTGATGTCTTTCTCTTCGTAGCTGTCTACAGCTTTACTGGGTTGTGAGATGCAACAGTGTGGCCTAAAGGATTTTTTGAATTAAGTTTCTTTCAAGTCATTTTTCCCCTTCAGCTATTTAGCCAACACGGCTGAAGTCTGACAGACCTCCTCTCTGTTCAGGTGTGGATATATTTATATATTTATTGGCCTTCAATTGAATTAACTGTGCCTGAGCTGTCATTAAACACTAGGTTATGACAGGGTTACTGGATTTTCTATTTTTTAATTTAAAGGAGGGAGGGAAGGCAGCTTCTGCAGGAGCAATGCACTAAACCAGCCCACATTTTGCAGAGAATATGTTTCAGGTTCCTATAAGGCAACAATGCACAGAATTTAATAGCAAAGCCTCTATCAATATCCTTTTGCCTCTCCCAGAAAGTGGCAGCTTATACATTTTCTTTAACTTACAGGAGCAAAGAGACTTTTACTGAAGACACCTCAAAAGACATTACAAGGCACCTCTGGCAATGGAATGAGTATTTCCTTATTTCAACAAGAAGAATAGAAACGCTGGCTCTCTCCATAGTAATAAGAGACACAGATGTAGTACCCTGGAAAAATCAAATGTTGCCTCCTAGGTAAGAGCAGAGAAGTGAGCACTAACCCAAGTGATGGACAGGTAAATGAAAATGTGATCTATTTGATTTGTTTAGTTTTCTGGAAAAAGCAGTAAAAAAAGGTAAAAATTTGTACTGGTGAAAGACCAAGTCCATAAACTCAATTTCTCTGCATCTACTGTCAGTTAGCAGGTGATGGCAGCCACCTCAAACCGGTAAAAATAGAGTTTGACTGGAAAATTATATATGTGAGCTAGACTCAGTTCAAGAAGTCACCATTGGAAGTGAATCATTTTGTGCACCAAACTGGGCTTTTTATTAGGCAGGAAGGTAGAGGTTGCTGTGATGCCATGGTCGTCTCTAGCCACAGTGTATTCACACTGTGAGAGTGAGGAACCAGCCTTTGGGGTGGTTACCAGGAGCTGCTGGGGCTGTATATTAGGTTGGAGATGGGTCCTCATCCACCAGTGAGCCATTAACACTTGTTAGAGCTTGTGGAGAGGACAGAATTCCTCAGCTGTCAGCACAAATCACGCTACTGAAAGGGCCTAAACTGGCCTACCATGGGCTAGTTACTTGCCTTAGAAACCCTTTAAATGATTGGGAAGGTGCCCTTAGGGTGTGACTCCACCCTAGCGTGAGCACCTCCAATGAATGAACCACAGCTGCAAGTGCCTGTCCTTCCCTTGGCTAAAAGCAGTTTGTGGAAACCTCTCATGTGTCTCCTACTCCTGAAGTTCCTTCACCTCTGATGAAGGTCTCCATCAAAGAACAGCAGAACAAGGCCATGAGCCAGCCCCATGCAGGTGCACCTTCCCTTTTGCTAATGCCTGACCCCTCCCCTGAAGTCTTCTTCAGTGACAACAAGCGATTTTGGAGGTTTTGATTAAATCATAATGGTGACATCTTTAGGTTTTCCATAGGCAAAGAAGTCTCTGGAGTTATGAGACCTTGGTTGAGTTCCCTGGTTGATCTCGTTCGACTGTGAGCATCCAGTATGACTGGGGCTTTCTGATATGTGGACAAGGGGCTTGAAGGAACCTGTCGACATTGACTGAACATTGCTGCAAAGATGCCGAATAACATTCCAGCAGAGGATATTTATGGCCCCTCTGTGAAATTAAGAAACTGTCCAATCCATTAATCAGCATGCTCACCATTACAAAATAAGTGAAGAAATAATAGTTATCACAGTAAAATTGATTACCATCATGCAAACCATTATGGTAAATGGTAAAAGCCCCAGAAAGGCTGCAGATTAATGCTGCAATCTGATGTTTGGTGGAAATGAATATTTCCAGAAGGGGATTTGGGTCTTCCCATGGGCTCATGGGACCCTGGGAGTGGTATAAATGTGGGATGAAAAGCTTATTCCATGCAGCTCTCTTCTGGTCTGCTCTCCATCCAAATCCAGAAACGGATTTCTATGGGTGTCCAAGCCAAAGGAAGGCCACTGGGATAAGGTGAGACAGTGCATGGCATGCTCAGCCCCACTCTCACCCTTTTCCTCTTGAATGGGACCAGATTTTTCCTGCCATTCATCCCAGCACCTTGTGCAGACTGCTTCAGTAACTCAAGGGGTGGCAGACGCGTGACACAATTGAGCAACATCAACTGATGTCTGCAAAAATTATTTTAAAAAGAGAGTTTTCCATATGTGATGGATCTCAGGCCCCTCCAATGCTGCTCGGCTGCTTTCTTCCCTAGATGGGAGGTTAATAGGTATATGCATTAATGTAATGACCTCTTTATTGACACACTTTCATTTCACTTCTCTTTAACCACCATGAGAGTAAAACCCAGAAGAACTGTTCAGAGAAGAGTGACTACATTTAGAAAAGTAAAACAAATACCATTACATGGAGTGCACTAAAACCAGATAATTAGTAAAATGATGTCATGGACCCTCTATTATTAATAGATGCGTGAACAACAATGGTGTTACCTTACAGACAATTTTGAAGAGGTGTTTACAATCCAAAGTAAATGAGAATATATTTCTTTTCCTTATGACATACATATTGCAAATATATCTGTATCTCAACATAGATTCACTTGTGAATATTTATTAGACCCAGCTGAGAAAGTAAAGATGTCCTCTTTGTGTATACATAAAATGTACATTAATGCATCTCAGTTGTTACATGAGAAGGGCAAGTGCTAGTACAACAAAAGTGGGTCTTTTTAAAAATGAAGCTCCTGTCTGATTCGAGAAATAGTAATATTTCTTGGGTTTATGGAAGGCATTCTTTGGTCCATTTCTGCAGCACAGACTTATCTATTGACTACATAAAAGATTTTGTAATTGGGGATATATTAGTGGCTGTTTTTCCTGAATGCCTTCTCACTGCATTAGAAAAGCAAGCTGAGCCAAGCAGGAGAAAGGAAAGAGAACAGTGTTGTTAGAAAGTGTATGATTCAGCTGGATTTTGGCTGAATTGTTTTCTCTGAATGAAAGCGCTGGGTTTATTCACTAGATTACAAATCCTTAAACAGTTCCATTTTCCTGCCCTCGTGATCATTGCTATTGATTACTGCGTGCTCTTGAATCTATTTTATGCAGCCCTTGTTTAATATTTAAGAGACATAAGGAGCAGCATGTTGTAATATTTAAGAGGTTAACTTATTGCAGAGAGATAAAGAAAAGACACAGCTCCGAATGAGGTGGAACTTTGGCCTGTTTTATTGATGTGCTACAGTATACATTTAGGGATATACACTGCAGTGTGATATAGAGCCTTGTTTTACAATGTGGTAAAATACTGGTTATAGCTGAGACTTTTTCTCTTCGGTAGAGGCAGTGCCAAGATGTGATGCTCAGTGCCTGACTGGGGAGGTGACAGTGAGCTGACACTGTGTCAGCCTATGAGTCCCCTGCGTGGGGCAGAGTCATGCGTTTTGGATGGCAAGAACCATGCAGTTCATTGTTGTGTGTCTACTCCAGATTCTGGAATGATAAACCAGCAGAAATCTGGCTTGCTGGCAAACAACAGGTCTTGCTTCTGCGCTGGCTGGACAACAGTTCGATCTGCACCACGTACTGTACCTGGTTTTAGTCAAACTCCAAACCATCCAGACCCACACAGACAGGTTGAACCATCACATCTGCCAGTAAGTTCTGCTATTTCAAGTGGCTGCCTGAGTTTTGTGTTCTATGAGAGGAGCTGACAGGGTCAAAGGGGTGAGGATTTTCCTCAGCACAGCAGAGTTTAGTGCATGTTAATTCTGGTTCCATGGCTGTAGCGTTTTGAGGAACTGATAGAAATGCACGTACATGGCATGGGACAAGATCATAGAGTCATAGAATCATAGAATCATTAAGGTTGGAAAAGACCTCTAAGATCATCAAAAGCAAAACCACCAACCCATCACCACCACGCCCACCAAACCATGGCCCCAAGTGCCACATCTATGTTTGTGGTGTATCTTGTGGTGTGTGCATGACTGCTGTGACTGTGCATACAAATATTCAGCACATATATGGAAAATGATATTTGAAGAACTTCATCACTTCCTATATGCAGAGAATCTACCAGTCCATCTGCCCTCCATCACTGAAAATGATATCATTTATTGATTCATACATTTATTCATATATTTGTTCAAACTGGGAATTTGGGGATAGAAGTAACTGTCATTTGACAGAGAAGCAACAATGTAGCTTGAGGACAGATTTAAATGGTATTTAAGAAACTCATTCAGTTTTCCTCTGAACTCACAGGCAATCAGCTTTTAACAAATCTGATCCTTGGGGGCTTGAGTGAGAAGGTGTGAATTAATGCAAGGAACAGAACTTGTACCTCCCACAGCCAAAGCAAGAGCTTCAACCATGGGACAGGCTGTCCTGTTCCTTGGCTGTGCTGTGTAGGAGTCTGCAGGTTTCTGAGCCTTGTAAGGATGGTTAAGCCTCTCTTTGAGACTGTTAAGCATCAACAGAAGGGTTTCCCAGCTCCAGTGCCTGGTAGAGGACACCAAATTTATCAGCTGGACAGTAAACACTCTTTACTTTGTCTTTGCCCCAGCAAAACACTGATCCTAAGCCTCAGAAGTCACTGTGGAGGGATGCCAGGTACTTAGTAATTAAGGGTAATTAAGGTGGAACTGTAGTTAGGTTTAACAGGAAATTGTGGTGCTTGAATGAAAGACTTTATATGGGAATCCTAAAGTGATCAGAAATGGAAATAAAAGAGCTCATTTATCTTCTTGCCACTGTAATAAATTGAATGTTCTTATTCTTATTCTTAGCCGCAATAGAAAGTGGAGGTCCTGGAGGGACCTCACCACACCTCAGACCAGTACCCACCCTCACATGCAACCCCAAGAGCCACGATGGGAGTGACAAGAAAGAAACCACACCAACTTTCCTTCACAAGTTCCCAAACCACCTCCTCCCCTTCTCTGGGTGAACCAGTGCAATTGATGCACGCAGCATGGTGTGCACAATTAGACTCCATGTTATCCAAGGATTGTTGATGTCCCTCAGGAGCAAAGGAGATTTGCAGTTAGATAGATCCATGTCTGGTGAGTTATTACTACTCCTTATGTCTGCAAGATCACTCATGAGATAAAAAGTCCGTCTCATAAAATGTGCATCCAGTGCCACGCCTTCCTTCCATGGGCAAGCCAACGCTGTTATGACTTTATCATTGATGTAGAGATGCAGCCTCGGTGTGTATGGGATTATGTAAATGCTCTCCTTTGCTGGACTTGACCCACATAACCCAGAGCTGTGGAGATTTGCAGCCCTTTCTGCTGCAATCAGGCTCCAATGTGAATTGTGTCACTCCTGCTCCTAAGCAAGACTTGGGGTAGGTCCGGTGCCTCGTTTTATTTCCTTGCTCTCCTGCAGATGAAGAAACATCAGAGCACTTTAATGAAACCGTTTGTCCTTATTAGGCTGAAAATGGAAAAATACCTTTTTCCCATTGGAGACTTAACTGGAATGGCACAAGGCTGCGGAGTTTTATTATCTTGGTCTCGACTTAAAATACTAAAAGGTGCTTCTTTAAGAAAGTTTAAGAGAAGTTCTATAAACCATGTCTATATATAATCCCTTTTGTAAGCATCTAGGAAACTGCAGGACGGAAAGGTTGCCTGCCAGACCTCAGAAAGCAAATACTAATTCAGCAGTCTAGTCACTCTGTCAAACATTTAGTGTATCAGGGTTGATTGTTCCCTGGTAGGTATAGCTCTGGTATATCCGCCAGGCCTTTTGTCATGTTAACTGCAACCGATCAATGGATTGAGGTCAGGACTTCTGATGTAGGTGCAAGCTTAGAGGGAAAAAAGTCTCAAAGATTCATTTTTTCTCGTCTGGTAGCACTCCGGTCACTTATTTTTTCTCAGTTAGCCTCTGCTGCTCTAAAGTGGATATTGATCAGTGCTTTAATGCAAACCTGTCAAATTAATTTTGCAGAGCTGGGATATGACTGGCCTAAAATTGCTTCTGCATCTGTTCTCTGCAGCAAGCCTATGAATTTTAATCATGACCAGAATGGGCTGTTGGCTTTTTTTGTTAGAAACTTGAATAGGAAAGGTTTAAACTGTAAATGCCATGAAATGATGCTGTTTTGTTCTTTTCAGAAACTCATGTGGCTGAGGTCAAAGAAATTATTATGTCTGTGCATTCTTGTCAGATGCTCAGGGAGCTGTGCAGGGGTTTCTTCTTTTGCAAAGCAAAGCAAAGGTATGTAGTGAGCTTGTTAAACATTCCCAGGCCAATGAGGGAACAGCAGGCTTCGTGTCTCCTGCAATGCCAGATGCATTAGTATTAAAGCACAATTTCCTCTCCAGCCCCCAGTTTATGATCTGGTTACTCCTGATAACTTTATCTCATAGAGTGGAGAGGGAGTCAAATGGGGGGGGGGACATTTATTTCTTCAGTACAAATTAAAAAGAAATAAATTCAGGGCATCCTGAACACTATCACAGGGGTAGTGTGACTGTCACTGAAGAGCAATGTCCTTGTGGACCAGGGGAAATGCAGATGGTTTCAAAGGTTTTTCTTCATCATGCAAAGGAGGGTATTCTTCTGCTCTTCATAAATTGAGACCAACTAAGTGCACAGCTCTCTGTTGTAATGTGAGCATTGTGCGAAGTAAATAACAATTTTTTAAGCTTTGCTCTGCACAGACTAGAAGACTTAAAAAATGTTGAGTCCACAAAAAAGTGTTGAGTTTAATCTGCTCTGGAAAATCTGCGTCAGGAAGGACCCATCCTTCAAAATTAAAAAGTGGTAATGACTGCAACAGTTTGATTTTTTGCTAGCTGTTTTGTCAGATGATGCAAAAACATGCAGAGTATTAATTAAGTGTCATGTGAACTCGAAGAAGTGGTGAAGAGTTTGATTTTAAAGAGGGGAAAACCTATACCTGAGGAAGGAGTTGGAGAAAACCCATGTCCCAGGCACACTCAAGGGCAGGTTCTGGATCTCAGTTGAAGGAATGTCAGCAAACAGCTGACTTCTGAGACCTTACTCCTCTATATATGCTTCTCTACTCCTCCAGCTATATCAGAAGACAGCTTGTAACTACTGCCAGAACTGTCAGCCAACAAAATGATCTGTGCTTTTCCCTGCTAAAATAAATGACAAAACTTGTATTAGCTACAGCAGTACAGAACCAGAGCAGGACTGATCTGGAAAACTCCTGGCTTGGTTTTCTACCCCATCCAACCTCTCCCTGGGGTCTAGTAGTGCCTGGAACTGTACCTTGTATGGGTTTGCTACTACTATTGATACAGTTTGCAAAAAGGATGATTTCATGAATGCTGTCAACCCGTGGGTTCAGTTCTTCTGTCACTACTCTTCCCTTTGCTGTTGATGAAAGGGAACCACTGCATTTCTATCTTCAACCTTGCAATTGTTTAGAACTTCAGCTAGGTCTAGGCTCAAGCTAAATATGTATCTGAATAGAAAGTGTTGGTAAGAAAAGGGAAAAGCCTTTGGCATATCCGTCTTAAAGCATTTGTGAGCAGCCTGCAGCAATGCATCCCAATTCACAAGTATCTTGGGAAACCAGGCCAGCTCCTACAAAGTCCAATGCTGCCAAAGTCACATAGCTTTTGTCTGCCATGTGAGGTCTGGAGACGGTCATGTTGGCCAACTCAGTCAGAGACTTCGATCTAGAAACCTTCATCATCTCATCCTTCTACTATATGAACAGGGAATCAAGACTTTTTTTGCTCCCTGATGGGCTTGAAATCAAAACTCAGGTTAGATGACTTGGGTTCAGCCCACCCTTGGTGTGTCCCACGAAGTCATCAAGGAGGACAGTTTGAATCATCCCTTCTGCTGGCCACCCAAGGGATAACAGCTATTGATGTCATTAAATAAACTAATAACAGTAATTTTATACAGGGGGATATTCTGTGTTGGATGGAATGAAATCAGAGTTAGATGTTGTCTTTGGTAACCCCGGTTCCCTGAGCATAAAAGCAAATGGTTCACCTGCAGTGATTTGCAAAACACATTTCTAAAGGTAGGTGGTGGTGTACAAGGAAGAAAAAAGCAAGTGCCAATGGCAGTAGCAATCCTCTGAGTAGTTCTAGTGGGGTCTCAGTCAGACTCACATGAAACATGTAAATGTTTCATTAGCTTTGGCTTGATGTCTAGTTTGAGCACAGGTCTCCAGAGGTGAACCCTCACTAAACCACACAGATAAAAAGGTGGACAGGAGATGCTAAGAGTCTCCCCTTACTCCATGGAGGGCCCATCTTGTTGGGGAGTCTGTGGGGAAACCTAATGGCTTTGAATAGTACGAATGGCTTTTTGTACATCAAAGAGAGAGATTAAAGACTGTACTGATGTTCTGGCTTCTCTGATGTTAGTGGCAAGTTTTCCATGGTCTTCCCAGGAGAAAAGATTTCAACTCTAGGGTTCATCTTATTATGGCCAGCAACCATGACCCACTGTCCATCACATGTGTATCTTCCAAGATTGCTTGACAACATTTGGACAAATGGTGAGCTCAGGGTTGTTGGGTAGTGCAGATATAGGAATAACTTCTGTTCAAGTCAAACCCAATGACAGTTTTTTCCATTTTTTTTTAAATTGAATTGAAGAAAATAATTATTTTAGGTTAAGTCAAGGCAGATTTTTGTCAACACAAAACGAGGAGTTTGTTTCAGATATTATTTAATCTTCATGAAATCTTTAGGGCTTTGTTAATAAAGAGATTTTAAAAAGTGTTTTTTAAATGATTTTTTTCCCAAACCTATTTTTAAGGCTTTTTGGAAGATGAAACTTGATTCCTCTGGCAGCTTCAGCAAGAGGAAGGTTTTAAAAATGCAGTTGGTTCCAGCAGAGATAAAGGTGGGAATTAACTACCCTTATATATTGCATCTCAAAGGAGTGTATAGGAATTCCTGGTAACAAAGAGATCAACAGACTACTTGTCTTTTAGGAAATGGACTTGCAATTTTATAACAATACACTTTTTTTTTTTTAAGTTCCCTGTCCTTGGTATGTATCATCAGCTTACCTCATTTGCAGAGCTCTGTGCATTTCTATTGCTCAGTTATGTATTGACACTTGGAAAAGCTTGGTGTTTTAGCCAGACATCAAGCACGCAGAGACGGAGAATATTGACATTACCAGTTGTGCATTGACATTACCAATTGTTGTGTGAAGTCACACAACTAAAGGACTCAGGACTCACTGACTGGAAAAGGGGGAACATAACCCCCATTTTCAAGAAGGGGAAAAAAGAAGATCCTGGAAACTACAGGCCGGTCAGTCTCACCTCTGTGCCTGGCAAGATCATGGAGCAGATCCTCCTGAAGGCTCTACTAAGGCACATGGAAAATCGAGAGGAGGTGATTGGCGGCAACCAACATGGCTTCACCAAGGGCAAATCGTGCCTGACAAACCTGGTGGCCTTCTATGATGGAGTCACAGCAACAGTGGATAAAGGGAGGGCAACCGATGTCATCTACCTGGACTTGTGCAAGGCGTTTGACACTGTCCCGCACAGCACCCTGGTTGATAAACTGGATAAATATGGGTTTGATGGACGAACCACTCGCTGGATAAGGAACTGGCTGGATGGCCGCACTCAGA
>WBMW01001915.1:152679-177219 GCA_013396635.1 Penelope pileata
GAGGGAGGTGATTCTGCCCCTCTACTCTGCTCTCGTGAGACCTCACCTGGAGTCTTGTGTCCAGTTCTGGGGCCCCCAACGCAAGAAGAATGTTGAGCTGTTGGAGCAGGAGAGGAGGGCCACGGAGATGACTGGAGGGCTGGAGCACCTCCCCTGTGAGGACAGGCTGAGAGAGCTGGGACTCTTCAGCCTGGAGAAGAGAAGGCTGCGGGGGGACCTGATAGCAGCCTTCCAGTACCTGAAGGGGGCCTACAGGAAAGCTGGGGAGGGGCTTTTGACAAGGATAGATAATGACAGAACAAGGGGTAATGGTTATAAACTGGAAGAGGGTAGATTTAGGCTGGATATAAGGAAGAAATTCTTCACTGTGAGGGTGGTGAGACACTGGAACAGGTTGCCCAGGGAAGTCGTTGATGCTCCCTCCCTGGAAGTATTCAAAGCCAGGCTGGATGGGGCTTTGGGCAACCTGGTCTAGTGGGAGGTGTCCTTGCCCATGGCAGGGGGGTTGGAACAAGATGATCTCTAAGGTCCCTTCCAACCTGAACCATTCTATGATTCTATGATTCTATGACTCTTCCTCTGGAGTAGTAGATGTGATTTGCTGGGATAGAAGGACTTTGCCAGGCAAAGGTGGTGCATGCATGAGAACATGCAGGTGCTGGATCTGCATTAGAGAGTGTGGTTATGTTGGAGAAAGACATGGAGTGGATAGAAGGTGTCACTATGAGCCTCCAAAACCCATCCTAAGCTTCTGGAGCACCAAGGGTAACCTCATGTTTCTGCACAAAAGCCATTGTCTTTCACTGCAGGACAGGGAAGACATTAGAGGAGCAGGTGCTACTTCCAAGTCAGAAGTGACTTTGTGTAGCTAGAGGAGGCTTCAAGAGACAACAAAATGTTTCTTCAAGAACAGCTCAGTTCTGTTTCTTAGCCAAAAAGAAAAATGGGTGATACTCTCTGCAAGCAAGCACAAAGTTAGTTGTTGCCCTTCAAACCCCCTTAATTTCATCTAGTCACAGCACTCTGAAATGCAGCAGAGCCAGGGCACAGCTCACTCTGCTCTGTTGGTGGCACAGTGTACACGTGATGGCACTGATGGAGTCAGCTTCTTAGGGCCAGATCCATGTATTTACTGGCATCACAGGGGCGCTGGAGGTCATCAGCAGCCCTAGCCACCAGCTTGGAGGGTATAATTGTATTGTAAATGCTGTGTGTGCAAGTGATGGATAAGCACATCTCTGCAGTCTGACTGCTGGGATGTGTGGAGCAAGTGGTACTCTAATTCGCCAGCAAGAGGGTCTCTTCCACTGAACAGCCTCTCTTAAATCAAAGTGTTCAGTCCCACTGTAGGTGGGAGATGGAAGGGTAGAGCGGGGGAAAAAAAAGCGAAGTAAGACGATAAAAAAAAATCAATAGTGATTCCCTATAAAATAAATTGAGATTTGTGGAATTCACTTCCACTTGACGTCAGACGTGCCAATTCGGCAAATTCATTTAAGGGCAAACTGAGAACTCGTCTTGTAGTCACCTAAAGTCCGATGCTGGTTGATGTCCTGCACTCCACCCCCTTGGAAGGGGCCACATTGGATTTTCTTTCTGGAAGGAGATTCAGAGAAGTCTTCTGTGCTCTTTGAAGGGATCTGTAAGTCCCAACCTTTGGCTGCTACCAAAGATGGATGCAAAACTGTAGTCTGAATCACTGATTTTTTCTGCCACTACCCCTGAATACTGCCCTTGTTCCCAAAATGGGAAGAGATATACATGAGTTGTCATAGGGCCCCATCAATCCCATAACACAAGCTTGGTCTCTATATCTCATGAATTCTAAAGCGAAGTGACTGATGGGCTGTCTTCATGCCTGGTATGAAGCTATGTTTTGATTCTACATGCAAAACAAGCTGATCACACACCAATTGTTTAACCTTGTTTCCTGGCAGTGTTGAACAGAACCAAGAACGTTTAAGTCTCTCAGCTTCTTACATTGCTCTGCCAGCAAGGGGACTGGGGGGACACAGCGAGCTGGGACAGGACAGACCCAGGGCAGCTGACCTAAACTGACCAAAGGGATATTCCATCATATGACATCATGTGATATAAGGAAAGGGAGTTAGCTGGGAAGGGAACACTGCTCGGGAACTGGCTGGGCATCAGGAGGTGAGTGGTGAGCCCTTGCTTTGTGTATCACTTTGTGCATAATTACTGCTATTTCTTCTTACTTTTTCTGTCTTAGTAAATAGTTTTTATCTCAATCCACAAGTTCTCCTGTATTTTCTCTTAATTCTCTCCCCCATCCCACTGAGGTTTGGGGGTGAGGGGATGCCTGTGTGGTACTTAGCTATCTACTGGGTCAAACCACAACAGTCCTAAGGCTGTATGTGGTCAGATCTGAGAACATGAGCTTCTATTGCCCTGCACAAGGCAAAGGGTATGTGAAAGTTACTAAATCACTCTAGTTCCACTTAGCATGGGGAAATTATTTTGCAATATGTATTTTCTTATCAACAATTTGAACAAAAAATCAGTGTTACGCAAATTCCCCACCTTCACTAAGGGCAAAATTTTCATTCCTGGATATTAAAGTTAGTGCTTTAGAAACTCACCTAAAATTACCTGGTTAATTCTTTCCCTTCAAGAGAAAACAGCTGCCCAGGGAAGTGGCTGAGCCACCGTTCCCAGAGGTGTTCAAGAAATATCTAGATGTGGTGGTAAGGGGCATGGTTTATTGTTTTAGTAGGCAATATTCGTGTTGGGTAGATGGCTGGACTAGATGATCTTAGAGACCTTTTCCAACCTTAATGATTCTATGAAATATGCCAGCCTCCTTCAATGCTCCCTCTAGCGCACAAGTCACGCTGCTTATTAGGTCACAAACATTTTGCATGCAGACTTGTAGCTTCAGCCTGTTTTCATAAGACCAGATATTCTGCAGTAGCCCTTCAGGGGTGTATGTCACCCTTCTGCACTAAACCCACTAATCCTAACTTCTGTTTCCATAACGTTCATATTAGAGATTATTCTGCTAGTTCATCAAATATGTTGAGAGTTCAATTTCCAATCTTGATCTCTTTATACGTGAAAACAAATATTATTCATTACTAGGTAGAAAGGGAAGAGCAAATCTTTGTTTTTTGAAAGTATCTATCAGTTGCCCCAAGAAGCAAAGGTCCAGGATTAGCACGTGTGCCATATGAACGCTGTCTCAGAAGAGCATCATCATACCACAGGTCTTGCCCTATCCACAATGATGTAGATATTGTGGATTTATGGACAGTTCTTGGGAGCTGTTAACTCTTTCACATGCTACAAGAGGTGAAAAAACTGCCAATGTCTCTGTGACCTTGTCCATGTCCCTACACCTCCTTGGGGCTGCAACAGAGATTTCACTGAGACTGGAAAGAGGAGGCTTAGGGGCAAATGGGGGTAAAGCAGAGTAGAAAAAAAGCAGAAGGATATGTTACCACTGAGAGACAGCAAAAATCAAAGCTCAAAGCTACTGCATTGGTGGCACCATGTGGTTATTGTGGTTTAGTATCAGGTGCACTCATACTCATGGTATTAACACAGTGCCCGTCTATGACCCATCATTATACAGCTAATGACCCTGCTGCAGAGGGGGTGCAGAGCGAGATTTCTTCCATGTGAAGTGGAAAAAGGAAGAAATTCCTCTTTTTTTTTTTCTCCTCATGTATGGAAATAGTTTTTATTGAAGTTTTCATTGTAGTCCTGATGATGAAGGAGGACAGAGGAGTTGGCAGTCTCTCCAGTTGTGCTTTCCTGGAAGATTTTCAAATGCTGAGCATCTTTTCAAGAACTCCAGAAACTGTAGCTACTGATGACAAAATGGGATTCTGTGATTGAAAGAGATAACAGGTTAGCTCATGCTGCGTATGCTCACGCACGTACTTTGCTGTCTAAGGCAGGACTGGTTCTGAGGGGTTTCAGTTCTCAGTTCATGTCTATGTTAATAAAGAAAATAAGACTCAGGCAGTGGCCTGAGACCATCTGGAATGATTAACTTTAGCAGGGGTCCCAAAAAGTGACAAAACTCTTCCCAATCAAAGACTGGGTACAGTACACTTATGAGCACCAGAGCTAGTGGGCTTGAAGAGGAGCCTGCAGAACACAGGCATCCATACAGACCACTTTGGGTTGAGATATTTTGAGGTCCATCCACACTGAAGTTTCTGCTACCCAATGGGTATTGCCTAGAAACCCTCCTTCATCATCCTCCTCTGCAGGGCCATTGAACTGCAGGGATGTTGAAGCTGGTAGGAAAGGAGACAGATTAAGTTTATTGTTTGATATCCAGAAAGCACATGACAGGTCTCCCCTAGTCTTGGAGTTAATCAGCAAAACCAGCCTCTTCAGCATGGTCTGATTCTTGGGTGGTCCTGTGTGGAACCAGGTGCTGGGCTCAATGATCCTTACAGGTCCCATCCAACATGGGATATTCTGTGATTCTATGTTCGCTGCAGGGATGTTAAGTATTTAACCAGCTGGAAATAGATGTGACTTTGGATATTGATGTCACTGAGACTGGAAAGGGGAGGCTTAGGGGCAAATGACCACCTTCATAACAGGTAAAATCTCTGCCATGTCTATAAGAGAGTTAACTTTGGCTCATGTTTCTTAGTCATTTCGTTGTCGAAAGTGAATCTCATTTTGACCTCCTGAAATTGAATATTCACTTTAGCCTAGATTTGCAAAGCTATTTGTTAATGCACACATACACGGTCGTTTTCTCCAGGGTTTTAAAGAAAAAACTCATTTCAATGTAAAATTCACAGGATCAAATTGAAATTTATTTTGAGAAGTGTTAACATTACTGATTTTCAGGCTCAGACAATCACATCCACGTCAGATTGTAATTACACCTTTTTGTGCATCAGCTGCATGCATGGTATGGAAAAAAATGTAAGATAATGCTGTTTCTTTCAGCTACAGAAAGGACCTTTGTAGTGTCCTTCCCTGGAAATCCCCCACACTAAAAAGAAAAAGGAATCTATTTCAATCGGTTTGCTAGTGTGAGCCAAAGCATTAATTGCATAAAGACACTTGTCTTACCCAAAATTTTGTTTGATTTTTACTTGTAATTGTCTGCTAGGTATCTGCATAGCATTTTCTTTTCCCTGCAGCAGTTTTCACTGCCATAAAAATCTTGCCTCTGTTAAATAGTGACATTAAAATATTGCAATGCTGACCTTAATGGTTTACAACATTCAGCTAAGGAACTCAAGTCTCTAAAATAAGGGTAAAACACACAGTAAAGACTATACAGGGAGAATCAAAGCCTCAGAAGAAAACTGACAACCCTGATGCAATTCCAGCTTGGATTTGTACCACTGTAAGTCCCATCCAGCTGCACTGGTGTGCAGCAGGTAGGGGGACTGCATGTGCCCAATGCAGAACTCGGGTGGGCAGAGACTTGACCCAGGAGAAGACCCCATCACTGACCCATCACAGCATGCTATGGAAGTGCAAGCTGATTTCGCCTGGTGCAGCACCGCTATGGTTGTGTACAGAGCTGAGCACAAAGCATTACCCCATCAGGAAGGGAGGTGTCCTCTGTTTGCTTTGCCCCAAGTCTGCAAGGCAACAAAAGTTGCAGGGAAATGGAGAACTAAATATCATAGCTTTCATGTTATTTAATATTTTATTAGGTTAATGGACACACATTTTGTGCTTTGTAAAATACTCAGCTGAGACTAGCTATTTTGGTACTGCATTTAAGGGAGAAGATAGTGGGGCTTGGATCAAGATTTTACTAGATGCAAGATACTCCCAGTAATCAAAAAGGGTTTTTTTTTGGTCAAAGAACACCAGTTTTAGTGGCAGAAAACAGACTGTCATCGAAACATATTGTCATCCATGGTGCTGTTAAGATAAACTCTGGCAAGGTCTGTCAGCACAGAAAATTCGACCCACTAGCCATTGGAAAGATGGAAATGTGGACCTTGGGAACAGAAAAAAATGTAAGACTAAGTCTGACCCTTCTTTACAAGATCTCATTTTAATATTAGCACAAAAGGGCAAGAAGTCAACAGGAGTTAATTCCTCCTTCCAACAAATTAAATCTTAAGAGCTGTCATTTTTATCAAGTGGCAGAGAATCAGCATCATTGTACAAATGAGTTCTGGTCCTTCAGCTTCTGCAGCTGAAGCATCAAAAAAAAAAAAAAATGCAGAGCCTGATCCTGGGGCATCTCATTCAACAGGAGACTTTCAAGTGGATTTACAAAATGTGGGAAGAACACATAACTGCAACCCAGCTTCTGCTAAAATCAATGAAAAACTGCTCAGAGTGGGCTTCCTATCACCTACAGAAAGTCTTTCACAAGATGGCAATGGTGCCTAACACTGCTTCCCTTTGCTATAGCACCTTTAGAGAGTAGCCTGTAATTCATGATGAAAAGCAACAATAATATTGCTTTACATAAGAAGATAATAGCCTTCCTTTGCAGCAATGAAACTCAGATGTCTTGAGCAATGTGTGTAGCTTAAGGGTTTTTTTTTGACAGTGCAATATTGTATATAATAACAATTACCAATGACCTCTATTAGGTTGTCCAGTCTCATTAAGGCCAATGCATTTGGTACCTGCCACCGCCAATTTGCCTCAACAGAGGTTTTATTCAGTGGATATGATAGAGCTGTAAAGCAATCTTTTTTCATTTAAATAGTTTAATTGAAGAATGCTATCAGATGTTTCAAAATTTAATGTATACAACAATTTGCTTCCCCTATCTCTTTTCAGAGTTTAGTTTGGAGAAAATGACATCTGATTCTTATAGAAAGAAAGCAATTACATTTTGGAGCCTGCCTGCCCGTATTGCATATGTTTTTAAACATAAAAAGAAATTCTTAATATGTAATTGTCAGGTAATAAAAAGGAAAATATTTTACTTTGCATTTATGAAGTAATTTTTCAAAAGCATAAGGGAATTGCATGTTAACGTTTTTCGTTTATTACCACACTCCTAATGCTGCACTGTTTTCACAAGTTTAGATTAAAAAAAAAGACAGATCTGATGCTCACATATTAGTATGATAATACCCTATAAAGTAATTAGGACAGGGGAAACCGCAGAGGTTCGGAGGTTCTGATAAACCTACGCCCACTTCCAGGCATTGTCAGAAACCCAATGGGATTTTTTCCATCAGTTTCCAGGGGCCCCAGATCTTCTGAGAAACTTCATTCCCAGCCCATCCACTTCATAATGTTTTCTCCACCTTTTCTATTGCTTCCTCTTGCATCCAAGCCTCGAAGATCAATGCTATGCCTAGAAATTTTGCAATTCTTTGCAGAGGGTAGAGCAGCTCTTTGTGTGTCTCTACACAGTGATGAGCACCACAGCAATACCCCAGTATGGTTCTTCTCCTCTGTCCATGGAGCATTTCAGGTTGGATATTAGGAACAATTTCTTCTCCAAAAGAGTGATCAGGCACTGGCACAGGCTGCCCGGGGAGTGGTGGGGTCACTGTCCCTGGAGGTGTTCAGGGAATGTGGAGATGTGGCACTTGGGGACGTGGCATGGTGGGAGTGGATGATGGTAGGACATGATGATCTTAGAGGTCTCCAACCTTCATGATTCTATGATTCTACTCTTAACTTCAGGTTAGACTATTTGATCCAACATGCTACAGCAAATCATCCAGGAGTACTCAAATGACTGATCAGAGAAAAAAGAAACATTTATTCAAGAATTGGCATCAATGCTCCCACACCTTAGCACCAGGAACTTTAATGTGTGAATAACACACTGTCGAGCTTTCCTTGCATTTGTAGGCTATGCTTTTATTTTGTAGACTTGACCTCATTTCTTTGAAGTGTGCTTATTCTGCACAAAGCCAGCAAGTGCCACCGAACTGTCCTAAAACAAATATAGGTGAGTTTTTAATGAAACTGCAACCCACATGTGATTTACTTTAAGTTATTCTTGTCTCATAAAAACAAATTCTTGAAGGTAAGCCCAAGTGCACAGAAAGCTGTGGGTGCCCCATCCCTGGAGGTGCTCAAGGCCCTGAGCAGCCTGATCTGATGGTGTGCAACCAACCCACGGCACGGTTTGGGACTGGGTGGGTTTTGAGGTCCCTTCCAACCCCACTGTTCTATGATACTATTATTTGTCAGGGAAATGTTCCTTCTCCTCCTTACACGGCATCTTGGTTGGAACAAATCCATCCCTAAACTGCTGTCAAATCTGTGGACAGTCTCAGCTAGAAAGCTACAAAAATGAGTATTAAAAATACTGAAGTGTTGTTTCATTTATCTTTTGTTCTGTAAGTTGTTTGCAGTGTTTCCCATTAATTTAATCCACCCACATGGACTTGTGAACTGGCAGCTGTGCCAGGAGTTCCCATGTGCCACTTTAGTCAGAGACTCAACAAGGGGCAACCTAAGCCCCTTGGTTTGGAGTGCCTTTGAAAAGAGAGCACTCCATACACTGAGAGGAGACCTAAGCTGACAGTGCAGAAAACAAAATAACCTGTTTGCTATGGAGCTATAGGCTACTCCTCTGTCCCTGCTCTTCCCTGTAGGTTGGCAATTACCCATATGCAGTGTCACAATACTATAAAAACCCTACAGAAAACTCTTCAGCCCTCTATTTGGAAACACACAGTCGAATTGTACCTCTATTCCCAAAGCTGTATCATGAAAAAGCAGAACAGGGTGGGAGAGGACTGAAAGGGTCTCTACTGGAAAGACTATCAAAGCCTTGGAGCTGGTTGCCCAAATCGCTGGCTGATCTCCAGCACTAGTTAACAAATACCTCATGGGCATGAGTTGGCTCATCCCACCTGAGGTCAAGGGCATCCATTAAACGACTTTCTAGAGTCCTTCCAGCTGTGTTTGCTGCACTTCCATAACTTCAAGCAGGATAGACAAGACAGCAGCCAGAGGAGGTATCAACCTGGGCAGATGCACAGCCAGCAGCATCAGACGGGCACAACGGCTGTTTTATAGACTTGCTGGTACCTCCTGACTTAGTGCCACTTAGCGCGAGATTAATGCCATGTGAATGCAGCTCATGTCCCCAGCTGGGATTTCCTACAGCCTACTGCTGATGCTTTGCTGGCAGCAAGAGCAACAAGCTTTCAGTTTACTGTTGGAGGTCAAGGTAAAGTGATTTCAATTAGAAGAGGATCACGTAGGTCTCAATCCAATGCAGGCAGGTTGTGTAACACTGGCAGCGTGAGGAGCGGAGTCATTTATTCATTTCTTAGCTGCATGGTTTGGGATTTCATTTTCCCTCACAGTTTTTACAGTCTTCCTTGTCACTTTTAGCATTTGAAGGGTGGTACAAAAATGCAGGAGGGTTTTTTACTTCCTTTGTTTTCATGTGGTAGTTGTTTGCTGTACTCCAGTAATTAGCAGTAATGAACTAGAAGGGGAAGGAGAAAGAAAAGATGCAAAGCAAGTATTCAGCTGACCAGTTACTTCCCCCCATGGCATTTGCTTCTGTGTGACACAGCTGCATTTCAAAATCCAGCACGTATTTACATGCCTTTAAGAGGAAGGGCATATGTTTGTTGCCCTGTTCAAAACTGAGCACGTATTTACATGCTTTGCTGAATTGGGGCCATATACCCTTCTTTTTCCTTGACATTGCGGGCAACCCTTTGTTTCTGCTGGTCAAACAAAACAGAACAGAAAAGAAAAGGAGACTAGGGAAAGAAAATGTATTTATTAAATGGTTCAATAAATAAAAGAGCTGGGAAGATATAAGAGGCTCTGATCTCTGAGGGGTGATGGCAAAGTGCTACTGATAAAGTGGCTACGATTCAGATCAATAGCAAACAAGACAGGCAGGTGAATTTCCCCTTTGATCTTCATTCCCTGTGCATCCCGACTCGGTCTGACTGTGCCACACAAATTACTGCTTCGTGCAGGGGAAAAGCAGTTTGCTCGGCTTTTTGCTCATTGCACGAGCAGATTGGATGGCAAATGATGAGTGTCGCTTGTTATCATTTCAAAAAGCCACTGGAAAATGGTGGCTCCAGCACTTCAACTTGATGCGTCAACATTTTTAGTGTCAATGGGGTGTTACAGGGCAGATATACAGATCAATGCTAAATGGTCTTAATAAAAAAAGATTAAATATGGAAGAAGAAAATAAAGCTCAGGGCAGGGTTCAACTGTAAAGCTATAAATAGACAGTAGGGAAATTTGAGGGGACAAAATAGTGATGATGGGAGATGATGCTTTGCAAGCCAGACCTGTGTTTTCAGCCTCAACAGCTGTCTTGTAACTTGCTCTGCCCTACTATCGACTTAGGGAAAACCACATCAGTTTTGTGCACTATTCTCTCCAGCAAACTGGCTAAAAAGAACCTTGAAAACTTTGCAAGGGGGGGACTTTCGACTCTCAGTGCGTGGAAGCAGGCAGTGTGGATGGAGACCTGTTGGCTACATCAAACTGAGCTCAAGCTAGATCCCAGGGGGAAGCCACTTTTCTGAAGCTTTTGGGAACTACACAGAAGAGACTTGAGCTTTTCAAGCACAATGGGTGACATTGTTCCCATGAAGAGATGGTGAGTGGGTTTTCCCTCCAGATTTGCCCCTCAATGCCTAAATAACAAGGGTGAGAAGGACACAGAGTAGGTCTAGCCTGACTTCATGCTGGCAGGTTTCCTGTAAGAGCCAAACAATATGTCAGACTGGAGACTGCATGCAACACGTGCAAGGTTACAAGGCTGATGCCCACCTAAGCCCTTCAGGCTGAGACAGGCTTGCATTAGATGGGATGGGGTAAGGGTTACAAGCCATGTGGACCACTTTCCATCTGGTAAATCCATCCCTGTGATCCACAGAGCAAGGCAAGCCTTGTTGGGTATTCATTATTTCTTGGCTGAAGAGGATGGGGTGTCAGCAGAAGTTCTTGTTGAAAAGGCAAAGCTGTTAAACCATAAAATATTAGCTTCCCATATGTTCTCATTTTTATCGCAACAGCCCAGTCTGTTGCAGGCAAACTTCCCTCTGACAGGACTGATAGTTTCTTAAAAAATAAATAATAATGTTACAGCTTCTATGCCCTCTACAGCTGTTCAACTTTCCAACCAGCTGTTTTAATTGTTTTAAAATTAAGTGTACACCATGGAGATCTGTGGGTAGTTGAAACTTGGAATGTGCTTTTGACTGAGGCTAATGAGTCAGTGACATCCAGTCAGACTGATGTCACCCTACGGGTTTCTGAGCAATCACGGGACGATCTCCCAGTTGATTTCACATCGTTTTCGAGCTGGTTGTGGTTTTCCTTTTTAAATCCTGAGTATCCTAGGGAGTCTTGCAGGTCTGTTGTTAGCTTTTCAGTAGAGGAATAAGTCTCATTACTGGAAAACAAATCACACTTACAAGATAGTGTGTGCTGCACATGAACACAGCTGCCATTCTTTCATCACCAAATCAGGAGTCTTTAATAGCAATCCTTTTCCTTTCATGATACTGTCTGCATTCACATCTATTGGTCACAGCAGCTGGGCTTTTTCATTTCTCTGTTTCTTAGAGTCTTGTACTGATTTTATTTCTTAGCAAGAAACCAAACAGATCACTTGGAAGCCATCTCCTGCTGACAACACTAAGGAGAGTACTGACCTTCATAGGCAACAAAATCACAACTGGTGAAGGGAGAAACTCATCTCCTCCCTGGGGCACACAGGCCCTCCTTGCAGGATGGAATCTGATGTAAGTGAAGTGGCTCGAAACCCTGGCCAGGAATAACACAGATACTATTTACCTGTGTGCTCTGTGTGCAATCTAAATGAAACATTGAGCAGATGTCGAAAGTGTGGTGGGGTAACACTGGGCCATCATACCAATGTGTAAGGGCAAGGCAAGTCCTCTAGAAGTTCAGAGAGCTTCAAGCAGTGGCACAGGGGATGGCCTGAAGTCAGTCTGCAGATGAAGGGGTCCTAGGATGGTTTTTGGCATCAGGGAAGAAGTTATTGTAATGTAAATGGACCTCCTAGGGCTGAATTATTCTGTGCACTTCCCTGCAGCGGTGATGAAGGAGAAGATACAGCCATCACAAGGTTCATTCCCTGGCTTGGACAAGACCACTAAGTATCTTGGACTGTGAATATTAAAGGGATGCATTTATGGAGAAACAGTGACTCATTTAAAACCAATGAAGATTTTGCCATAGATTTCACTGGGAACATGAACCCTGGTCTTTGCAATTCTATTTCTCTACATAAAGAATTAAAGGCCCACAACATCAGAGGCAGATGGTGGTATGGCAGCACAGGTTGAACCTTCCCACCAATATTTGGTTCCATTTTCTTGCTGTGTGACAGATGGCAGCAGAGGGGCAGTCTGACAAAATGGCATCTGACATGGAACTCCATATGAAGCAAAGGTGTGGAACTGCATTCCTCCATGTGAAAAAAATGGCACCCATCAACATTCATCAACACTTGCTGGGCATTTATGGGTACCAGAGAGTGGATGTGAGGACAGTGAGGCACTGGGTGGTGCAACTCTCTGAAATTGTGGCTGACTTCCATTGGTGCAGATTTTAATGAATGTAGCAAGCAGGCTTTTGTACATTGCTGGCAAAAATGCATAGCTAATGATAGTGACTGTAAAAAATCGTGTTTCAGCTACAAAGCTGAGAATTTGCACTATCATATAGTGTTATTGTGCTCTTAGTATCTGTTGTAGATTTCATGGAAATAAATAGAAGGCATTACTTTCAGAGCATCGCACGTACCTGATACTTCTATCGTATGGCGCACAGTGCCAGACTGTATGAGTGAAAATGGAAGGAGATTCTCACTCAGTTCAATTTTAATCAAATTCTACAGAGCAGCATTTCTATGGCCTATTTAAAATCCAAACAAAGGCAGAATAGCTCCCTTTATATCTATACCCTCTTACCATTGTTACAAGAAAAGACAAGTAAAAGCTCAAAGAAGCCCTTACAATCCCATTGATACTGGCCAGATGCAAGCTGTACAGATATTTTAACCTCACTAAATAACTGTTTGAAATGTCTTTGCCTTCTCTTTTGGGGTTCTAAAGAATGTGATGAAATGATACCTGAAGGAAGTGGCCAGTCCCATTGTTTGCCAGGTATCTCCGTGGTTTCTTAATAGTCATTCTGAATACTAAGCGTTTGCCCTGGTGCCTGTTGTGAGATTCTCAAAAATCTGCTCCAAAGTGGAAGAGACAAAAGAGAATGAATAAAATCAAATTGAGTTGCAGCAGGGGACAGATGGGACCCACTCACTAGCGTAGCCTGACCTATTCATGATATTCTCTTCCATGAAGAACAAGATTCTAGTACTTGGAACAAAGGTGGAAATGATATATAGTACCTAAGATCTGCTTTACAGTGGCATTTGGATTCTACAACGGATGTGTTTGAATGAAAAGTTTGAGTTGTTTATTTTTATTATCATTATTATTTCTCCCTACCAGTGATACCAAGTAACTCAAAGTTTGTCATGGGAATCAGGCTGCTCTCTTAAAAGTTCTCTTAGGCAAAGTAATGCAGCTACAATGTGCCCCCACAGTATGGAAAACAGTGATATGGCCAGCAGTAAGCTGCCTTCCTGACAGCACTGTTGGGGAGATGGAGGCAGGACAGAACCAGAATTTGGAGACATGTTTGTGCGTTACTGCTAATTTCATGTGCCACCTGGGTAAGTTGTGACCACAACCACAAAGTTCACAGATTATTTCTAAAGGATAGAGAAAGCCTTGAAAGCTACAGTGGAAGGCTTGAGAACTATGTATGATCTTCTGAAAATTTTATGGTTCTTCATTGTAATAGCTCCTAATCTCTGTATAGCTGTATAACAGTGTTAGGTTAAGTGAGTAGTTTTCAAAAAGAACTTAATTAAATTTCTGAACTTATTACCCCAGGATATCTAGAAGGCTAAAAGTTCAAATGGATTTAAAAAGAGAGTAAACAAATTCACAGAGGCAAAGTACTTCTGTGGTTACTATAGCAGTAGTCTACATGCACTCTCAATTCAAGAAGTCCCTTAATAGCTCATTGCCAGAAGCTTGAAGAAGATGTCAAAGGGATGTGAAAGCTTCTATACCTCCTTTTCTGGACTTACCTAAGCATCCATTATTGTCCACTGGCAGAGAGAAAGTAAAGAACTAACTGGATTTCTTGACCCTGTCAGACAAGCCTTGGACACATCTTCTGAAAAGTGCTATTTCGAAAGTTGATATCCAGCAGGCTTGTAAGCAAACTGGATCTGAGCATGCTCTCTCCACTTGTTGTGTTACACCAGATCCTTTGTTTATTCTCATAAAATGAATGTAAAAGAGGGGAAAATCTGATGACTGATGCCAGTGACACAACCAGGCAGTGGTCACTAGTTGATTTGACATCTGGAAAATCACTGCCCTTTTCCAAGACATATGCTACTTCTTATGCTGACTGTTGCTGCTGGGCAAGTTGGTTTTTATTTAACAGCGCCAGACATCACCATCCAGAATTAAAATTTCCCTTCTCAGCTACGGTCTCTGAGACTGCACTTTGTAGCCAGCAATGACAGAGCTGCTTTCAACCCAACTCTTTGATTTCAAGCATATTACCCCAATGCAGGGCATGCGAATAAGACTATATTTTGTCCTGAGACCATTCCCATGTGACAAGCCTGCAAAAAAGAGCTCTGAATTAAACCAGGGAATGATTAGTTGCAGGAGATTTTGCTTTTTATATTGAGAAAATAAATAGCTGGAATGACTCACGTCTCCAGTTTCACTCACCTGCAGTCAATGGCAACTTTTAAAAGATGTTCAGGGAGAAATGCTTCAGAAAACATCAGCTTTGTCTGCCACGTGCTTCTCAGCAGCCCATGTGCATTTAAACATCCGTGAATCAGTCTAGAAGGTGATCTGACAGCACTTAGGACTCTCTAAGTTCCCTGCTGCTGCAATCAAAGTGACAGGAACTATCCATAGAGAAAAATGTTCAGTGTGAGGTATAGTTTTAAGCTATATCTAGAATCACGGATTTTTCTATAAATCCAAATTAATGCATGAAAATAGGTAATCCCAACAGCAGAGCTCAATAGACAATGATTTTTACATCCAACTTCTCTTTTCTCAACAGGAGAGAAAGATACAGCCTTTAACTGAGGTCTCCTGAACTCACCTCAATGTGGCTTAGTTGTAAACAATGATTCAGCAATGAGACTGTGAGATGTGGAGACCGCATGAAGACATACAGGGAAGCAGCAGCAGCTCTGCCCATGGGGTTGCCGTAGCATGTCCCTTGCAGACACACAACACTCTGCCTGCTGCTCAGGAATAGGAAATCTGTTATCACTGATGCTCAGAGCGAAGCCTGGAGGCTTAGCGGACTGCGGAAGTATCACAGCATCAGCCAGCTTTGTAAGTGTGACCATCCAGCAACTAGCCAGGGCTAAAAGAGGGTGTGGGAAATGAATGGAGGAGGATTTCACGTCAGCTTGAATTGCAGGATATCTCCTTGTCAGCCATGCATCATTTGCAATGCTCTGTCGCCTTTGGGCTTCATATTTAGGAGAGAAATCAAACTGCTGGCCGCTGCTGGATGGCTACAGAAAACAGAATTTCAATTTCAAAACAGCCTGATTTTTCCATTTCCTGATGACCCTCTCGGAGAAAAACAAAGCCCAAATAGAACACAAAAAAGATTACACATACAATGTATTGCATTTAATCAAACTTATGCAGGAGAGGGTGGGTTTGTTTGTTTGTTTCATTTCATACTTCCATATTCCACCCATGGAGAAATCTTGCTGGTAGGGAGGATAAACAAACAGCCAACCAAACAATCCAACCACTGGGCCTCTAGGAGCCGTTGTTATTTATTTCCACAATTAGCAGTCGAGTTCTGGTGCTGTGCCCAGAGAACTCCTCTCATTTTTCAGCGTGTCACTCTGTGCACAATATGCTTTTAGGAATTGAGGATTAAGGCGGCTGATTGTGGGTGGTTTATGAAACTTTTTATGGGAAGCCATATAGCCAAACCTTCAGAGAATCAGACCATCATTTTAATGGGCTTATGTTGTGTACAAGACTGTTCAGTAAGATTTCCACACAGTGCAGAGCGTCTTGATAGAGAACTTGGATTAATCAGGGATGCTGTTGCTGGTTGATGCTGTGGGTTGTTTTCTGAATTAGCAACGAGCTACAAGCAGTGCTGAGAACAGCCTGGGGGTGGCTGCCCTTCATCATTGAAGACGCCGAAATGGTCGGATTCCAGCAGGGAAACATCTACAGATCTGTTTGTGAATTAAACTTAATACAGACTCTCCTTAGTAAGTGTCTGGAACACAGTTCAAGCGGAGGAGGCATCTCTCTGAGCCCAGTGCCATTGGGCAGGACAGCAGCGGAAAGGAGACGTGAGCCTGCATGCAATGACCAAACCCTAAAATCTGTTTGCATATGAAAAACAAACACACATATACTTACTAGCAGGAAAACATCCCAAATTTAGAGACAAAAGACTGTTAGACAAACTCGCCATATGTCGTGTATGACGTGGGTGGGGAGCCCGGCTGTTGATTTTAGACAATGCAGTCATCTCCTTAAAACTGTGAGTGCTTGGCACTCCACAGGTTTCATCAAATATTTCAACTGTGACAGAAGAGTAAGTATTTAAGGCACAGATCTATAGTGCAGCATTCAGATTTACCAGAGATGTCATCCTCTCCCAACGTTGTTAAAGGTATTGATTAATTGCCTATTGTTAAAGTTATTGATTGACGAAGCTGCAATATAAATACCAGCACTGTCGGTTACTCTACACAGATTTTAACCTGAGCACTCAAATATTTTATCTTTTTCTGTGTTTGTAAATCATGAGTGATTCATACCACCTTCCCACCGTGCCCTGGCCCTGCTTGTTGGCCCCTCTTTCAGCCATAAAACTCCTTCAAGTGTCATTTTGCAATGAGGAATTCACGATGAAATTTGTTGTCTGTACCATGTTCCGAGTACTGGGACCATCTTAATGTCCAGTTTCACTTTAGGATAGTGCTGGAGCTTTTTGAAGACCAGCTTTCAATATGCAACCAACCAATCAGCATCTACTACTCAGAACAAGCAAAGGGCAAAAGAGATAAGCCAGGAGTCACCTTCCCAGGATAAACAAGGAAGGAAACCTTCTGGGTACTGAGCCTTCAGATACACCTGGGATCTGAAGATATGACAAACCTTGCTATAAATTTCATTTTAAAAAATCATTTTTATTGTGTTCTACTCACTTTCAACAGTGCTATTGATACATTTGAAGGGAATCCTGAAAAACATTTCCCAGAGCCTTCAAGGTCAATCCACCATCATCACCACCAAGGTGTTGCAAGACAATCCATGTTGATTAACTGCCATCATATTTAATTAGTGCTCAAGTGGCACTTCTTCCAGCTTATTGTCTGAAATCCCTTTATCTTGCTATTTGCATTGCAGAGTTTTTAATTAGGATATGTGTGGGGAATCTCTTAATGATCTCGTGTCTGAATAACCATCCAGGCTGTGCAGAGGGTTGCTCAGTTGTCTCTGTCTCTCCAGAGAGTGCTTTGCTTGGCACCGTGGGAAAAGAAAAACCTGGATTTCCTCAGCTGAGGCAACAGGAGTGTGAGGCTGCTTCATGACCAGCTCAGCCTGTCAGAGATGTACCCAATCAGGATACACCCCACAATTTGAGCAATTCTGCCCAGAACTTTACCATTTTACTACAAAATTTTTTCCTATGGCCTGATCCCAAATTGCACCATTTACAACTTGTTTCACCAGTCATTGTCAGCAACAAGTCTTTGTAATAGCCCTATCCATAACCTTTCAGTTCATTCCCTCTTTGCTGGACCAAACAAACTCTGCTTGCTCCAGCCCTCTTTGCAGCCCAGTGTCTCAGGTTGACCATTTGGGATCCTTCCAGAGAATATGTTGCTCAACATCCATCTTGGAGTTAACTACAGAAGAAAAATCTTACAAAGCGTAAGGGGCAATTGCAGAGAGATAGTGAACAAAAAATAGCTGTAGAAATACCTGTTATCAAATTTGGAAATTCTATTATCGTCAAATATGGGAGTTCTCAGCTGGCCTTAAACATCTTTGTGCCAGAAAATGTATTTATTTGGACTTCTAGTCCTGACAGTGAAGAAAGGAAACCTTCACAGAGAGCTGTTGCTCCCTTCATTTTTGATACCCACTTCATGGAGATGAACCGCACTCTACTTCAGTCTGCTGGAATGATAGGTTTTAAGACTCACTGCACTGTAGAATCATAGAATCATTAAGGTTGGAAAAGACCTCTAAGCCCAAGCCCAACCCATCCCCACCATGCCCACTGAGCCACGTCCTCAAGTGCCACATCCCCACAATTCTTGAACACCTCCAGGGATGGTGACTCCACCACTCCCTGGGTAGCCTGTGCTAGTGTGTGACCACTATTTCAGAGAAGAAATGTTTCCAAATATCCAACCTGAACCTCCCCTAATGCAACTTGAGGCCATCTCCTCTTGTCCTATTGCTGTTATTTGGGAGAAAAGGCCGACCCCCACCCCACCACAACGTCCTTTCGGGGAGTTGTAGAGAGCAATGAGGTCTCCCCTGAGCCTCCTCTTCTCCAGACTACACAATCCCAGAGTGAACAGAAAAGAAAAAAAGAGTGAACAGCAAATAAAATGCATTTCTGGGGAGAATAGAGAGGTATTAAGGCATCAAGGAAGTGACTAGATCCTGGCTGTGCCAGAAAGCTGTGTCAGAGCAAGAGAAATACTCTTAAGAGGAGAAAAGTTCTATTTGTTGGCATCAATAAACTCTTCCTTCTTCTTCTTGAACCCCTGTGCTGGCCACCTGAAGTCATTAAGGATGTAAAGACGGAGGAGGATAGCTGGAAGGCCCTGGAAAGTGATCACTGGGCAATTCCATGGCAGATGAAAAACATAGGCAACGTGTGGGTAATGCACATTGGAAGGAACAGTTTAAACTACTCGTTCATCCTGATGGGTTCTGAATTAGCTGTAACTCACTGGGACAAGATTTAGGCATTGCTACTGACAGCTCAATGTGCAGCAGAGGTCAAAAAAGTAAATGAGGTATTAGGCTGTGTTAGAGAAGGAGAGAGAATAAAGGGCAGAGATAAGACTGTGGCTGGGCTGTATGCACAAACAATTGAGCCTTTACTTTAAATTCAGATTTTGGTTTTCGTCAGTTCATCCAAAATCAGAGCTGTCCACAGCAGGGCAACGAAAAGAGGCTGTCAACACCATGGAGAAAGCAGGAACAGGGGGACTTTGGAGGAAATGTCAGCTAAAGGGTGAGCTTATCACACACCAATCAGAGCACACAGCTCACTATCCCTTGTCCAGAGAATGACAAAAATATGGACTACAGGTTCTCGGTACAGAACTTTCTGCTCAAGGTGACAATGGAAAATGTTGAAGTCACGCAGACTCTGATGTCTTCCAGTTTTGCTGGAAGACTCTTTCACTCCTTCAGTCAAGTGGTTCAGATGTTCCACCTGATCAGAGTGAAAAGGGGATTGCAAAGCTTTAAATCTACAGGAAAATAATCTTTCTTTTATCTATTCACAGGGCTGTTCTGGTCCATAACGTATTGACAGAAAGAAGCAAGAAAGCTCTAACTATTCACCAGTCAACTTTCCTCTATGTACCTTGGGTTTCGTTGATAGGAAATGAGATCCCGAGGCCTGCAGTGCTGAAGAGTGAAGAACAAAAGAGTTCTCTGAGGAGGAAAATGAAAGGGCCACATTTTGTGTGTTCGTTTTCATTCATCTCATAGAGTGACAACAAAAAAGGAGATATTCATTTTGAAGACTATTCCTCTTGGAGTGATAGCATGGAGAATTTTACAAACATGGAAGATAAAGGCTGAAAGCTGACAATTTGGTCCAAATGTCAAAAGTTAAGAAGAAAGTATTATCAGGCTAGAGCCCTGAAATGTAAGTCTGTAGTGGATCGTGTCCTTCATTGCATTTCATATAATCATCGTTGATCATAATTTAATTAATTAATTAATTAATTTTTTGTTATTTCTTTCTCCTTTTCCCCCAGGCATGGTCCACTTTGTACCACCGTGGATTATGGGCATTCTACTTAAGTCAGCCCAGAGCTCACCCTGCTTCCACACAGCATCCAGGCACAGATCAGTTGTTCTGGTTGAGCAATGCCTAAATAAAACCAAGTGCATGGTTTGGGAAGATCAGGAAATGTGCTGTAGTTGTCATCACCTCCCAGTCCCCTGGGGTCTGGAGGATTTTTGCTGTCTGACCCCATGCATGCATCCATCCCATGTCTTCTTCCCTACATCCATCCCGCATTGTTGCCCTCCCTTGTGCTCATGCTGTACGACACAAATGCAGGTTGTAAACTCACTGAACGTGAGTCTTGCATCATTGTGACAGAGGGAGAAAAGAAAAGCCTTGCTGAGATGCAGCCGGTTGCACCCAAACCCAGACCAATGCCTGCAGAACTGCAACATCCCTGGATGGGGCTCACCAGGGCATCCGTACCCAAGGCTCTCGTGGAAAATCAAAACGTATCACCTAGAAGTGGAGTGGATCCCAAGTAATTAAATGTATAAATTAATTCTTCCCTTAAGATACATTCCTCTCCCATTATTACGTTTATCTCAGATAAAATCCTTGGAGGATCTTCATAAAAGCACCACTATTTCAAATATTGTCTTCCTTAAGATTTTCCCTTTTTTTTTTTTTCCAGGCTTGATGCCTGCAGCCTGCAATTAAAATAAGTGACATGAAGGTGTCTTTAAAATAGAGATCTATGGAAAATGAAAGGATTGTCTGTCAAAGGGTGAAGAATGAAAAATAGCAGTCTCAGATCTCTGAATGGATGAGTGGGGGAAATTCCTGTCCGTCCTAGTACCCAAAGGGATAAAACCCAATGATAGCTTCTCAACTGCTTAGCAGATAATGCATGTGCTGTTTTGATGCTAGTAATGTGTTTTTTACTTCTTTCTATCTGGGAGGAACGAATCAAATATGAGAAGTGCTGGGACATGATTTTCAACCCATTGCCTTTGATTAAGTGCTTTAACATGTGAGTCCAGAGACTTGCAATAATACTAATGGGGCATAAAGCACTATAAACAGGACGGGCCTACTTTTGTCCAAATGCCATTATCCTGGCATAAAAAAGAGCAGCAAATGTAATATGTCCACTGCTAACCTTTTTTTGACAGGAAATTTTCACTCCTACGTGCACACCATAAATTATGCTGCATTTTGCCAGACCCATGAGCGATTGCTTAATTTCAGGAGAAGGACTGTTTTCTAAGCTTGAACCACTTAGCTCAACACAGTATTTAGCTGTGAAAATACGATGGTGTGAAGCAAAACATGTACGTGAATGGCAGGCTGGGCTAAAATCAGATTTCTTTTTGCTTTACCCATTTATCAATGAGTAAAGACCCATCGATGGGTAAAGATCCATTGATAAATACTGGGGCAAGTTGTTTATTGTTCAGCAATATTAAATACAATGAAAAAGTAGGCTGGAAATCCAAACTATCCATTCACCCAGGAAAGACGTGGCAGGTTGGAAACTTCACCTAAGTTTGTTTTTAAAAGACAGGAGGCTACATCCTCAGCTGCCATGCCAGCCTGGTAAAGGCTTCAATGCTGCTCTTTGAGCCCAGCTCCACATCACTTCTAACTTTGTGATATGTTTTATTGCTCTCAGCAAGTTGCAGATTGTCCAACTGTTCTGTCATTTATCGTAAACGGTTGCAACAAGAACAACAAAAAATAATAAAGGAAGAAGAAGAAGAAGAAGGGCAAAAAAAAGATTCCACGACTCTATAACGTAGTCCTTGGTGTAAATCAAACATTCCCTGTCATGTTGATAGCTTGTGTTAGTCTAATGTATTTTATATTACTCAAAAGCTTTGAAACCCTGCAGCTTTCTTCATATAGGCCATTATGCGGTTATCATTAAATTGTCTTGCAAAGAACATTATCGGTAATTATAGCAGACACTAAAATCAAATGATCAGACTGGGACCTTTAACACCAAGAGGAACCATTAGAAGTTAATCAAATAAAAGGATGAGAATAATTATGTTAGGATTAAGCAGTAATATGCCAGAAGTTATATACTTTGCTGACTATATATCTTTACTCCCAGCTTCCTCTCTCTCCTCCTGTTTGATGCCTTTTATATAATACTTTGGCACAGAATGTAAATGACAGTATTTTTGTGTGTCACAAATGGGGCTTTAGGGTTCAGATGAGGTTCATGTCTAAATGGCATGAAAAGCAGCACTATGTAATGATGAAGATAAAAGTAATAGTGGTATGTGAGTGTATGGATAATATATATAAAAGTACAAAGCTGAAGAAAAAAATCCATTGGTCAATGAAGCATAACATGATGATAAAAATAGTTGCAACAGGAGGTGAAACCACATGGCTATTGGTTTGCTGCTCAGCATTGCTTTGCTCGGTTTTTAAGTGTTTCTGCGGCTCATCTTTCCTCAAGCTACAAAAATATCCCCCTGCATAGACAAAACCTGCTCCTGCAGTCCCTAACATTATTCCATATGGAAAAATCCCTGTACCAAATTCACTCCTGGCATTTCCATGAACCTGGAAGTGGTAACAGTGCTGAAGTTGTCAAGAAAATGCAGTCAGGAGATTAAAAAGGTGGAATGGAGGGTGTACAGATAGGAAAACTTCAACTTTGGGGTACTACGTACACCAAGAAAAACACGCTGTGTTGCATAGCTCTGTGGGTACAATAAATAAACCTTCATATTATTTCTTCATTAATTTGATATCTCATGCAGGTGCTGTATTTATTCTTTGGATGCCCCATGGATGCCAGTCTACCACCCAGGAACATTATTATTGGCATCACCCAAGAACATACTGCTTTCTGTTGAACATTGAACAGTTTAATAAAAAATTGCAAAATGGGACTTACTTTAAAAATAAAATATTGGAATATTTTATTGTAAACTTTTCAGCTTCATTTTTCCTGCCTTAAGCTATTCTACGAATCAAATGCATATCACTTTGTCTGCTTTCCTAAAAAAAAAAAACCCAAATTTTGGCCAGAAAAATATGAAAAGTTGCATCCGTGTTCCCTGTACCTAATAAACTCTAAGAGCATTTCCCGTTTAGAAATCCACTAGAGCTCTGAAAATGAGCTTTAGACTCCCAAATGGAATATCTTGGTTGATCTGTCTTTATAAGGTATTGAGGTGAAATGTCTCATCTGAAAACGCATGAAGGTTCTTGCAGCATCCAGCCTCCCATAGGTTGTGACAGACACTAGGTGATGGAGGAATGCTGTGCAGTGAGGAAAAACATTCTGAGTTTCAGGTGGAAAATGTACTCTGCCTTCAGGTTCCCAGACAGACTTTGGAAAAAATCTTGAAAAAGAAACTTGAAAACTCCTTTACTGATAACAGTCAAAACCAAGCTGGATGGGACATTAGAAGATGTCTTGCAGAAGCTTTTTATTTATTATTTGTTTATTTTTATTTTTTTATTCCCTTAAAACAGACTCTTTGACACTGCAGCAGGTCTGTGAATTTAACCTCTCCTTTTATGACATCGCCAATCTTTGCTGTTCCCCAGGGAATACTCTGCATTTCACAAATGAATAAATCACTTAAGTGAATATCACTTAAGAGGTTTAATGTGATGTTGTCTTGAGCATCAGCACCTTCCTCACTTCATCCAGCACAGACCCAGAAGCCCACAGCTTTCTAAGGGACAGTGATTCTGCAGACTCACAGCCACAATTGTAGGACAGATGTACCAGGATGGATGCAGGGATACAGGGAGACAGGGACACAAAGCCTCTGCTCCAGGGTGATTGTCTTGCTCCACCTTCAGTCCTGGAATTGCTGTGAGGAATTAACTGATGGTACACAAATTCACAGCAAGAGCCTGTGGTAAGTGACAACTCTGAAATGCAACAAGCAGATCCGTTAGGTATGTGCATAATATATGCATGGCATAAATATAAATATACATGACATGTTTCTTGCTTGTTCTACTGCCCTAAATTGGCCTTAGAACAGAAAAAAAATTTAAGAACCAGGGACAAAGTCATACAGATGCATATGTTCCTACACCAGCTCTGTTAGTGCATTACACCAAAAGGACATCAAAGCTGTTTCCCATTAAATTTGCTAAGACAAGATTACAATAAGCCATTCCTTCTAATACCAGCCTCATAATTTTATTTCATGACCTGTTGCATTGATTCAGAGATTCCAACAGAGTGCCGCATTGATTGTATTTTAATTGTGATATTAATTTAATAGTTGCCTCTTCCAGCTCTAGGAGTTGATAAAACTGTAGCAAATTAGCCCCGTAAAGTGCTAGCTGAAGTGTGGGAAAGCCACAGAGACGTGCCAGGCTCAGATAAAGCACATAATCTGGTATCATTCAAGCGTGTCGCCAAGACTGGGCAATTAAAATGACAGTGACTCATGGAGTCTGTCCATACCAGTAGCTCTAAGCAGAGCTGTGCCAGACATGGGATTGCTCTGACTACAGGCTGGCATCCTGTGGGCTGGCAGAATCATAGAATCATAG
>WBMW01001916.1:16330-36109 GCA_013396635.1 Penelope pileata
CCGGGAGCTGGTGGATCTGCAGCTGGCAATGGCAAGTGCTGGCAGGGTGAGGACAGGAGGTGCCTCCCCCTTCGCCTGCTCGTAGCCAAAGTAACGCCCTATGCAAAAGAGGAAGCGCTGAGTGCATTTGTCATCCTCCCCGCATGTGTCAGCCGTTGTGCAGCGGCCTGGGACACCTCTGCCTGCAGCTGCCAGTGTCCCCAAGCCCTGTGGTTTGTGCTCTGTAGCAAACAAACCGCCGTGCTCATGCAGCAGCTGCAGTTATGTGAGGCTTTGCAGGTAGCTGAGCGGCACCCACACCCTCCTGTCCCACCCGTGGGTACCCATGAGATGCACCCAGCTGAGGGCACGCAGCCACGTCTCTGTCCCTGCTGACACCGGCGTCTCTTCACAGGTACCCACACCTGAGCCCCAAGTACAAGGAGTCCTTTGATGTGGGCAGTGACATCTTCGCCAAGTTCTCGGCGTACATCAAGAACTCGCGCAAGGAAGCAAACAGCAGTGAGGAGCGGGGGCTGGCTGGGGGCACAGAGCCGGGGCTTCCTTCCCTTGGTGGAGGCTCAGGGGGATGCTGGGAATGGGGCAGCAGGCTGATGCCATGTGCTTCCCTTCCCAGACCTGGAGAAGGCTCTGCTGCGGGAGTTCCATCGGCTGGATCAGTACCTCAACACCCCGCTGCCCGAGGAGATCGACCAGGACAGCGTGGAGGACATCACCGTCTCCAAGAGGAAATTCCTGGATGGGGACCACCTGACGCTGGCTGACTGCAACCTCCTGCCCAAGCTACACATCATCAAGGTAAGGCCTCCCAGAGCCGAATTTGGGGCTCCCGCTGCATGGCGTGGTGCTGGTGGGGTCTCAGTGTCCTTCTTCCCTCCAGATTGCAGCCAAAAAATACCGCGACTTCGAGATCCCGGCCGACATGACGGGCGTCTGGCGCTACCTCAACAACGCCTACGCCTGCGATGAGTTCAGCCACACGTGTCCTGCCGACGAGGAGATCGTGCACACCTACGCCAGCGTGGCCAGGAAGATGACCTAGCCCCCCACGGGACATGGGTCCCTCCACCTCCCACCAAACCCTGGCCAAGAGAGGGGTTGGAGGGGGGTTACGGCATCGCTAGACCCCAGTTTTTGGAAAGAGCGCCTTGCTTTGCAGCCCCTGTGTGCCACCAGCGCTGGCCACACCTATAGACAGGTCACTTTGTGGCTGCAGGGGCAACCATGTCCCCATCCCCTAAAGCTGGTCCCATGGCACATCATGGGAAAGCTGAGCACCAGCCTTTCCTGGAAGAGCTGAGGCCTCCCCATGTATCCCACCGCTGCCACCTGTGCTGGAAGAGATGACACCTCTCTAAAAGGTCCCACCAGCACCTGTGCTTGGGTGAGCTGTCTCTTCTTCGAGGCATCCAGGCTCTGGCTGAAGACACCAAAAAGCTCTTCCCCTACAATTTATCTGCAGTGGTAAATTGAGACGTGCATATATCTCCTCACTTGGACGTCGGGGCAGGTAGATGCTGGGGACAGCGCCTGGCACGCTGTGCGGGGACGTGCTGGTGGCTGGGAAGGAGGGATATGGGGACACAGAGGGCTCTGTGGGGACTCCTCACAGAACTCTGGGGTATCAGGGACGTTGTGTATGGGCACGTGGTGCTGGCTGCAAGGTCCCATCTGGCTCCTGTGAGATACGAGACCTTGATGGACTCCATGGCAGATGCAGCCCCAAGTCCACACCAGCACTTCCCTGCTCCCCACCACCCCTTCCACACCCGATCTGGAGAGAGGCTTGGGGCAGAGCACCCCTCTGATTCCCGTGCTCCAGCACCAAGCAAAAGCTGCTTGGCAAAGTGCCACGTCCATAGGAGACACCTGGGCAGGTTTGGTGCCGGCCCGTGCTCCCTGCTTCAGTTTTGTGCCTCTCATTTCGGTGCCTCTGAGGCAAGAGAAGTCAAAGCCCTGACCTCCCATCCTCCCCATCCCACGCCTCCAGCTTCCCCAAGGGCTCCTGCCCATGCCTGCAAACACAGCCAGCCCCCTCAAGCCCCCATGGCCAACAAAAAATACTGTACAGTGAGTGTGAGGGTCCTGCAGAGACCCACGAAGGCAGAGCCACCTGCCAGCTCTCACTGCCACCTCCCTCTTTGCACTAAAAGGTGTGTCCTCGCAAGCCTGCTTCTCATAGCATCGGGTTGGGGGACTTTTTTTTTATATTGATGAGTTTTTTGGTGTTATTTTTTTGTAACTAAGGACAGCAATAAACTTTATTTTAATACGCCTTGCTTGTGGACTGTCAGCACGTGGACCAAGGCATCTGGGCACAGCTGTGGAGAGGGAGGGATGGGTCTCAGTGCACAGCAGGGCTCCTCCCGTGGCCCTTCATTTGGTGATGCAGTACTTCCAGAAGCAAGCTGGGAGAGAAGAATAAAGCCATTCATGTGAGGGGCTGCAGAACTACTTGGCTATGGATTAAAAATTTAAATGGAGAGGGGTGTCCATCTGTTCTCTCAGCCTTTAAAGTCATTTCTGGGAGCACAGCTTGGCAGCTGGATGCCTGCATTCACAGTGGGCACCCTCCATCCCAAGCCATGGTCACACTCTGTCCCAGGCCATAGTCACCCTCCATCCCAAGGCACAGTCACCCTCCATCCCAAGCCATGGTCACACTCTATCCCAGGCCAAAATCAGCCTCCATCCCCAAGCTAAGGTCATCCTCCACCCCAAGGCATGATCCCTCTCCAACCCAAGACATGATCACCGCCCATCCCAATCCATGATCCCTCCAGCCCAAGGCCAACCCCCGATCTCTGTGTTCCCCTGGCAGGTCACTGCTGGGTCCCAGGACCCGCTGGGACCTGAGCACTCACTTCTCTTGCTGGGTTGCTGAGGGTTCTGCTCTGTCTGGGTAAACTGGCTCTGGAGCTCACCCTCTGCCATCATCTTCCAGAGGACTGCACGGAGATCTTCCACCTGCCCCAGTACAGCAGCCCCATTACGTCTGCGGCGTTTCACCCAGACCCCATCCCCTCCTGGGAGCACCTGCCTGGCGGTGTCCCCCAGCCACCCCCTGAAGCCACAGAGTCAGCCCCCACTCACCAGATGCTTGGGGACATCCTCCTGGAGAGGGCTCTGATCTCCTGCAACAACAGACTTATGTGAAATGCCATGAGTGCTGATGAAGCACCATTGCTTCCTTCCCACCCTGCAGCACTCCTCCATCCTGGAGGCAGCCCAGCACCTCTCCAAGAGCATCCACAGCACCTCCCTCCATGCACTGTCCCCACACCAGACCCATCCTTGGGTCCAGCTCCCCATGAGCCCTGGCACTCACCATTGCTATGAGCTGCTCTCTGGTTTTGGCTTGCTTCATCTGCCAGCGCAGGCAGAGCCTGGTCCAGGTTCCTGGGTGACTGGAGTCCTGCTGGAAGCTGGCTATCAGCCACGAGGCCAGCTGTACCATCAGCTGGGTTAAAATCTGTTGGCATAGGGTCTGGGTTGAATGGGCAGATAGTGGCAAGGACAGTGCAGGGCATTCCTTGGTCAGTGGGGATGAAATTTGGAGCACATAGCATGGCCTGTTGATCCCAAGGACAACAGGCAGGTTTCGTGGGGCTCTTCATCTCCCCATCTCCCTTTGGTGCCAGCCTGGGCTAGGAGTCAAAATTGCAGTGCTGCACAGAGGGGAAGGGTCCCCTCCTGCTGCTTCCCAGCTGCGTGCCCCTAGCATGTCCTGGTGTGGGGCTGTCCCTCCCCAGAAGCAGCACTTGGCACTTCCCCTTGCTGAACCCCACCAGGTCCTCAGACCCTGTCTCCAGCCCTCCCAGGTCCCCCTGGGTGCCAACAACACCCCTGGGGCCACTCATCCCAACTTGGTGTCTGCAAGCTGCCTGAGGACGCCCTCTGTCCCCGCACCCAGGTCACTGATGATGCAGGACAACGTCCCAGTACCACCCTCCAGGATGTGTTTCCAGTAACTGGCCTCCAGCTGGGCTTTGTGCTGCTGATCATCACCCCCTGCATCCAGCTGTTAAGCTGATTTTCAACTCACCCTGCTGTCCATTTATTTAACCCATAGTTTGTCAGCTTGCCTATGAGGATGTTATGGAAGATGGTGCCAAAAGCCTTACTAAAGCCACGGCCAACAGTTTCCACAGCCTGGTGTTGCCTTCAGGGTAGGTGGAGAAGGTTCCTGTTGGTCATTGAGCTTCCCTCTGCCATGAAGGACACCTCCTCAGCCTTGTCTGCCCAGGCTGCCGTGCTGGTGGCAGCTGCAAAGGGTTAAGTCCAGCCTGAGGCATCAAGTTTCTCCTGTCTGCCTGAGCTTCTCCAGCAACCAGCTGGCTGTGGGTGCTTTCCAGCATCTCCCCCTTTGACCCACTGCTCTCCCAGTGCCTGTTTGTGCACAACCCCAGCAAGCTCCCACTGCACTCTGCAGGGTTCACAGAAATTCCCAAGCACTTAGCACGGGTCGTTTCTTTGCCTCAGACACATGACAGAGTTGCTAAGGCTCTGGAAGTCCCCGGAAGTCCCCATGAGTCAGCCAAACAACAAGAGGAGCCTGGGAGGCTGCTCATTTCCCAGAAACACCAGGCAGCATGCCATGACAGGGCTGCAAGCAACCATGGGCAGAGCTCACCCCGAGCCAGCTCATCCCGGGTCAGCCAACTTGCTCCCCATGCTGGCTGCAATTCCATGCAGGGAGCCAGAAGAGCATTGGGTCTGGGGGAATATCAAATTTGTGCACCATAAAGTGGTGCACAGGGACAAACCTCACCTGGGCGACAGGCACAAAGGCACAGGTTGGTCGTCCTTACCTTGGGCACCGTTGCTTTCAGGGTAGGCAGGATAAGCACCAGTGCAGCAAGCCTCTAACAGCACGACCAAGGCGACCATCGTCCCCTGGGGGGGCATCTTGTCTCCTTCCCCAAGCCTTGCCCAAATTCCCAGGGGCCTGTGAGGGATGGGGCGCGAGGAGATTCTCTTTTATGGCCTCTGGCACTCGGCGATCGATAGGCTGACATCAGGGGGGTTGTGGTTCCTCCTGGGTTGGCCATCCATCCTGATGACACGAGACGATTGTCATTGCTCTGTCCTCGGTTCTGTCACTTTTGGATGAGGACAGTTGATAAATGCATGGCTGGGCTTCCAAAAGCTCTGCTGTTTACCAGGGCTGTGCTGTGCCTGGGGAGGAAGGGGAAGGGAAGGCAGGATTGGTGAACTCTGCTCTGCTGGGGCTGGAGAAGAGAACACAGGGCCAACATTTGGCCAAAACACCCAGATCCACACGTCCAGGCCAGTAGGTCACAGCAAACTGGCTGAATATCATGCAAATCGCAGTCAGTGCTGGAGCATGGATATTTTTGGCTTAAATACCCATTTTTTTCTCCATGGAATACAAGTAACTAGTGATGGAGGACTTGCAGAAGCAGGATGACAAAGAATGGACTTTCTTGAGTGAATTGCTACCATGACATCAGCCAACTGGAGTTGCGTCCCTTTAAATCTCTTTGCCTCTTTGAGAGGCTCAATTCAGAGAAACCCAGCTGACAGAGGTCCCTTGGGTGAGCTCAGGCTGCTGTCACAGCAGCTGGCACCCTCGCTTGTGGTGTCACTCCTCCTGAGATCAGCAGGGAAGCAATTCATGGGCACAAGAGGACGGTTCAGCTCTTGGGAGCCACGCGTCAGCCTGGTGTTACTCATGGATGAGAGGAAACCCGTCCCTGCTCCGGGGGTCCCACAAGGAAAGGCCCTTTGAGATGTTGGTGGGACATCTGCCTTTCTCTGTCCCACATGTCCTCTTCTCTGGGACATCACGGGGCAGACTGGGCAGGATGCGTGGGAGCCCGAGTGTCTGATTTGTCACCGAAGGGCTGGCCACATCCCTGCTGACCATGACACAGCGAGACAGCAGTGTCTGCACACCCTGCGTGGCTCTCATTTGTCATGGAGCAACCTGAAGGCGCGTTAAGGAGAGATCGTTACTGCTGTCTGCACGTCCCGGCCTGTCAGGGAGGAGATGGATGAGGCGAGGCGTCCATCCGTCCTGGCCAAAGATAGATGAGCACCCAAAGAGTCATTAGGGAGCATCCAACGGAGGGCTGTGAAGATGGGGAAGGGTCTGGAGGGCAAGGCGAGTGAGGAGTGCTGAGGTCCTGTGGTTTGTTCGGCCCAGGGAAGAGGAGGCTGAGGGGAGGCCTCATGGCGGCCTGCAGCCCCAACATGGCGGCCTGCAGCTCCCTCACAGGGAGTGGAGGGGCAGTGCTGAGCTCTGCTCTCTGAGCACAGTGACAGGACCCAAGGGAATGGCATGGAGCTGTCAGGGGGGTTCAGGTGGAGTGAGGAAAGGCTCTGCCCAGAGGTGTGGACATGACACAGTGCCCAGGGCAGTGTCACGGCCCCAACTGCTGGAGATCAGGGAGCATTGGGACACCGCTGTCAGCCATCTTGTGCTGGTGGAGCAGCGGGACATGGTGAGGCAGAGGGGTGACACACAACAGTGTCACCCTGGTGCAGGCTGTGACCAAGCACCCGTGACACATTCTGACCACAGGCACTTGCCACACGTCCCCAGACGAGGGCACTGCCAGCCCGACAGAGGGGATGGGAAATGCTCCATCCCAAAGCCACCATGAGGCCACCCTGCAGCCAGGGGGGCCTGGGCATCCTCACCGTGGGCCCAGCTGCAGAAGTCACACAGGTCTGGAACAAGGGGTGCAGCCAGGGCAGCTCATACCTCCTGCAGAGCTCTCCGTGCTCCAAAATCTGCCTTGCCCAAGCCAAGCGAGGCTCTTCCTGGGCTCTGGCAGCCTGCAAAACATTGGAGCTCAACCCGGCTCCGTCATTTCAGGAGCTGCCATCGCCCTCATGCTCATTAGGTGCGAGGTTTGCCATGTGGCAGCTGCAAAAGCCCCGCTAGCCCCCGCACCGAAATTTCCCCCTCTCCAATGTTTTTATAAGCTGGCGTCTCAGCTCTCTGAGAATTAGTAATAAGAAATACCCCCTTGATCATCCTAAATGGGCTGTTTCTAATAAAGAGCCGTTCCCAGCTCCATCCCACTCATTGCTTTGATCTGGCACTGTCAGAAGTTCAAAACACCGGCAGCAGCGTGGAGAGCAGCCCGGAGCAGCCTGCTGAGCGCCGTGAGTCAGAGATGTCACAGCCCTCTGCAGCAAACACCAGGCACAGCACCGAGGGGCTGACCCCTCTCCATCTCGGGGTACAGCGTGGGGCAGGAGCCAGGCTTGTGCTCACGCCTGCAGCAGGGATGGAGGGATGGGTGTACGGGGTTGGGGAGCTGCTGAGCGTGTAACACCTGGACATCAGCAGAGCACTCTGCACAGACAGACCACAGTGGCACCAGGGCTCCTGCAGGGCAGCTGGGTGCTCAGCCCTGCACCTCCTCGCCGTGGCTTTGCGAAGCCTCACACCTTCCAGATGATGCAAAAAAAACCTCTCACATCCCCTCGGAAACTTGAGCTGCTCAGATGCCACGCTGAAATGTCACCAGCACGCTGCCTTTTTCCGCTCTCAGCGTTTCTGTTTCCACAGACACTCTGCTGCTGCTTCAACCCCCTGGGTTGGGTGGCACCTGGCCTGAGTCACCCACGGGCTAAGAAAAGTGCTGCTTGTCTTTTGTGTCATGAGGACCTAACGGGCTGCTAGGAAAGCACACCCTGCAGCCACCCTGCTGCGTCCCACCGCCTCTCAGCCTAACAGCCCAGCACAGGCTGGCATGGTGTGTGCTATGGGGACCTCAAGCTTGGGATGTGGCACCTTCCCAGAGTCTGACGGCACACAGCGGGGCAGCCTGGACCAATGCTCTCGTTGAACAGCTCCTGGAAATCCCCCTGCCACCACGCAGTGACCTCCAGCAGTGGTGGTGGGGCTGGGGGCTCCACCTGTGTGGGGTTTTGGCCACAACCTAGAGACACATTAGAGGCCATAATGCACAACAAGGATGGTGCAGACACCACAAATAAAACAAACCCTTGGCATGCCACCTCTCTGCATCCAAGCTATAGGCCCAACCTCCTCATCTCAGTGGCCAAACACCCCCTGACTGTCACCCAGGGCACCCACCCCCAGGTCAGTGACTTGAAGACGTGACATAGATTTTAGGACTCATCTCATGTTACAGCTACAGTACTGGCCAGCTGCAAAAAGAGCAGGGTCTCCGCTTGTGGAGGTTCTCAAACAGAAGCAGGACACACACCTTGGGAGCTCCTGAAGGACATTGTCCACCCTGAAGCTGCTGCTCACCTGGCAGAGGGATGCTGTGCCCATGGGGCTGCACAGCAGCAAAAGCAGACACATGGTTTTGGCTCTGTGAGCATTGGCAGAGCAGCGGCAACAGCAGATCAAATGCATCTAAAAGCTCCAAACTGAGAAAAATGTAATGCAGCATTGCAATGGAAGGAGGGAAGCTCAGTGTGGAACATTTTGCTGGAGGATTTACAGATCGCAACCCTTCAGCTTCTGCGTTTGCCTCAAAACCTCAACATCTCTGAAGTCTGCCTCGTTGCAGAACAGGGAAATTCTATTGGCTGGCCTTTGGGTTTGCTCTCTCAACACCTGAAAATCAAAAAGGCCATTTCATGGAACCCAAAGCGACGGCAGATACTTCTCCCCCCCAGATATTTGTCGTATTGAAAAAAGAAAGCGAAACAAGTGAAGGAAAATCAGCCTCTCTTGTTCCAGCTCTTGTTCAGAATTCAGCTCAAGCCTCACAGCTCCAGGAGCCGGGGTGGAAGGGGTAATAAATCCCTGCTGCTGGAGCACCAGCCTTTCTCTCACACTGCAGCAAGGCACAGAGCAGCTGTGGGCGTGATTTTCTCCCAGGGAAGCCCCAGGTTTTCGCAGCAGCTCCCCCAGGCACTGCAGCACTTGTGCTGTGACACAGAGGCAATAAGCACAGAAGAAAGCTGTCTGTAATAAATTAGTGTTATTTAGAAAAGAACTGTGCGCAATCAGTTTGTTCTGACAAGTCAAGAAAAAATATCCTCTAACGAAAGAGATGTTTGTGGACGTACACGTATGGATTTGCATTAGCACATATACTATTTACACACATGTACACACCTACCTCTAGGTGGATAAATAAAGATTTGGGGGTTTGGTTGTGGTACCTCCTCCTCACGCTTTGCTCCAGAAGCACCCAAAACCGCAGAGGGATGCTCTGAAGATGCTGCTGTCACCTGTCCATGGAACGTGCCCACGTGCAAGGTGCTGGGGGTAACTGGGGGCACCGGGCAGGGACAGCCACCCTGCTGCATGTCATTGTCACCCACCCACAGCTCTGTCCCTGAAGGATGCTGAGCACAGTGGGGCTGCCCCTCGTCCTCCTCCTGGCTGCCCAGCAGCCTCACAGAGCTGAGTGGTACCCAGGACACCGCTGTGCTCTCGTGCAGCTCGCCAGGGCTGGAGCTGATGCTGTGCAGGGCTAGAGGAAGGCTGCTGCCTGCTCCTGGAGCCGGCCAGTGGCATGTGGAATAGAGCTGGAGGCGCAGGGAGAGACACATCTCAGATGTCCCATAGTCCTCATTGCTTGTGCTGCTGTCTGGGGAAGGCACAGCATCCCCATCACCTTCCTCCTCGTCCTCCTCCAGCTGCGATGACGCCCAGGAGCGCAGTGCATGCCCTGGTTGGGTGCAGGATGTGTCCCTGCCCCGGTGGCACTCTGTCCCAAACCCATTGGAGCAGTAACCGCCCATCTCCTGGCAATGCTGCTCCCCCAGCAGTGGTGGGGATGCAGGCACTTTTGGCTCCCTGAAGGTTTGCAGCAGCAGGGTGGGCACGTCCTCCTGCAGCTCGAGGGTGGGCACCGCGGTGCTCCCGCCTGGGAGAGCCTGGAGGGAAGCAAGCAACAAAGCAGTCAGTGGCAGCTTGCTAAAACCCCGGTGGTGCTGAATGCCAGTGCTGGACATCCCATTGTATGAGCGAACCTCATGCAGAAGCAACCCCTGGCGCCAATATGAGCAGGGTGGGGTGAGCAGCTGGCCACCTCCTCTCTGTGATGCACAGGGACCTGCTCAGCCTGGCAGGTCACTTATGTCACCCCCATCACTAGGAAAAGGGAATGCAGGGGGGAAAGTGGGACTTGGGGAGCTAAGCTGCCCTGTTGAGCATATCCTTAGGGCTTTTCCCATGGGAAATGGGGATTTGCAGCCCTGTTCTGCTGGCTGAGAACACACTGGATCAGCTTCATCATGTTGCTGAACCAAGGACAGAGCCACTTGTTGACACAGAGCATGTCCAAGACACCCCCAGGACAGCATCCCCATTCTTTCCCTCTTTCAGCTGGTGCAGCTGGGTGAGCAGAACTAATGCAGCCCGAAGCCAGATGCTGCTGGCTGCTCGCGTTCCCTGCTCCAGGAGCACGGCTGCCTGCTGCAGCCCAGCAGTGCCTTCCCCATGCAGCAGGGTGTGGGGGCAGCGGGACAGCACGGGGCTGGGGGGGGAGGAGATGCTGAGACCCCCGCACGTATGGCAGTCACTTACCAGCGTGTTTGGGAGAAGGGTCTCCGAGGGCTTCGGGAAGACATACAGGCGGATCAGGCAGACTGTGGCCATGCTCAGCAGCAGGAAGGTGGCATTCAGCGTGGTGAGGAGCACCCAGGGGAATCCTGCTGGGACAGTGCCCACAGGTGGAGGGGTGGAAGCATCCATCAGCTCCACGGCAGGCTGGGATGCACGACATCACCCCCTGAGGTGGGTCCAGCCCTGACCAAGTGGTCCGGGGTGTGTGACCCCATCCTGACACGTGTCCCTGGCGCAGGTGGGACACCGAGCTCTCACCTGCAGGTCCCGCTGGTGTCACCATGCACTGCTCAGCCTCCCGGCTCTGCCCTGGGGCCATGCCCACTGCCACCGTGCGGATGCAGTACTGTGTGCTCGGCATCAGGAACCTGAAGGTGCATGCTGCTCTCTTTGTGGTCCACCTGCAGGGCACCTGCAGACAGAGGGCACATGGCTAAGGCCCCAGGGTCTGTGCAGCAGACCCTGCAAGCTTCCATCCCACAGTTTTTTATTATGCATGCAATCTGGAAGAGGAAAGGGGTCCCCTGCCACCTCCAGACTGCAAGACCCACCTTGGGGGTGCAAACCATCGCCATCTCCCACCTGCTCGTCCATGGGCTGGGACAACCTTTTGGGCACAGCCGATTCGCAGCCCCGGTGCTGTCACCCCAATGCAATGGGATGTGGGCTCGAGGGCATCCCTGCAACGCTGTGCCCTCTCGTTGTCCCCACCATGTCCCCACGCCAGCACACACCTGCTGCTCAAGCACGTCCCCCTGGTACAGGTGCAGCTGGTAGCGCAGCTTCCGCAGCACTTTGTTGAGGGGTCTGTAGGAGCCCTGCTTGCTGCGGTACGGGGTGAGCGGGGCCGTGACGTTGATGCTGAGCTTATGGCCCTGGAGCAGCCAGGACAAACTGGGAGGACCCACAATTGCTGTAGGGAGGGAAAAAAAAATGAAGAGGAAGCATAAGCCCTTCAAAACTCAAGGCAGGTGGCTTGTTTCTCTAGGAACAATGTTTCTCTGGAGCAATGCTTTTCTGGTGGGAAGGAGCTCCTGCCTTCAGCAGCCTGGACCTGTGGCCAGGACGAACAGGGGATGCTTTGAAATGCCAAGGGACACCCTTTTTCCTCCCCCATCTAAATGCCTTCTCTAAAGACTTCTCACAGTGCCTCCATGGGCTGGGGCATCCCATATGCAGGCTCCATCTCAGCGGAGGTTTTCTCCTTGCTCCCACCCTGTTCCAACGGCAGGAACACTTTTCCTACCTCTCCCAGGCCCCCATCAGCTCCCCAAGGAGAGCAGGAAGGTGGATGAAGGTTCCCCTGGTGCTTACTGTCTCTGTATGGCTGCAGCTCGCTGGAACCGACCCATCGGGACAGCTCGCCGTCCTCCACCGCTCTCACCCTCGCCCAGTAGATGTCATGGATCTCCCTGAAATACAGCTCACATCCCCAGGCCGAGCCGGTGCCATTCCCCCAGCAGGCATCTGCCCTGGTCCAGCGAGAGGTTCTGCCCATGGAGAGAATGCTGAGAGAAGAGCCCTTCACCTAGCCATCACCCCTCCCAGCAGGGAGCAGGTGGGGGTCTGGGTGGCACTGAGCACTGTCAGCGGGTCCAGGGAGGGGGATTCCACCCTGGAGAGCCCAGAGAAGGGCCGAAAGGATGAACTGCTTTTGGTGATGGCTGTGGAACAGGGGGAGGCTGAGAGCTGGGAAGGCTCAGCCCCAAAAGAAGGTGGCTTGGAGCAGGGGGATCCTATCCTAAACACCTGGTGGAGAGATGGAGCAGGGATCTTCTGGGTGATGCCCAATGGAAGGGCAACAGCCATGGACTGAAGTACAAGAACTTCCACTGGAGCATAAGGGAAGAAAACTCAACAAACCCAAACCCAAAATAAATCCTTTTTTTTTGCTTTACTTAAGGTGACCAACCACAGGAGCAGTTGCAGAGCCTCCATCCTCGGAGGAGGTCAGAACTCAGAGGACACATCCAGTGCTGACCCTGCCCAAGCTCAGGTGAGCTGGCCTCTGCTGGTGTGCTATTATGGGATATTTACTGCGGGGAACACTCCTCGGGCTCCACCTACCGCCTCCTCCACTCCGCCTGGTACGTGGTCCCGTTGGGCGCCCGCGGGTCCGGCTCCCACTGCAGCTGCACGTGGAAGTTCTGTGCCCACAGCCTCACCTCCCGCGGTGGCAGCGGGGTGCCTGGGGGGCACAGGGCCATGGGGCCGCACGCTCCCCGCCACAGCACCCCAGCAGCGTGCCCCTTCCCTCCCCGGGGTCCCCCTGCTTTGCCCAAGCACCCCCAGCACCCCGCTCCCTGCAGGCACCTTTTGGAGGTCTGGGAGCTGTCCCCGTGTTTTTTCCCCGCAGCGGGGGCTGCGTGTGCCCTGCCCTGGACTCACCCCGCAGCAGCGTGCAGCCAGCCAGGGACAGCAGCAGGCTCAGCACTGCAGGGCTCATCCCGTCCCCATCTGCTCTACGCGGCCACGCTGGGTCCCACCGTGTGCTCGAGTGCTTTGGCCACCCATGACCACAGCACAGAGCCAGAACCTGGGGTTACAATAAATATATTTTTCCTTTTTTCCCCCAAAGCTGCAGCATTACACCCTCCCCAGGGCGAGCAACACCCCCTGTGAGCACGGAGGCGGTTTGGGCACGGTGACATGAGGTGCCACCACCCCACAGCCCGTGTTGTCCCCATGGGACGGAGGTCCCCTGAGGTGACAAGGGGACACGTGGGGACAGCCTGCTGCCCCTCCAGCACCACGCAGCGACTCCAGCCCCGCTCTTCTCACCCAGCACGTTTGGGGACACGTTTGGTGGCTCTCAGGTGCCACCATGCCCGGGTGTGTTCCAGGAAGCCGATGGCACCGCCGCACCCTGACTCAGAGCTGCCCTGGGTGACTCACACCAGCACAACGGGTGGCACCGGGGGGACAAGGTGCCACGCACAGCTGTGTCCTGTTGGTGAAACGGGGTACCCCAACCCTCCAACAGCCTCAGAGCCCATCGAGCCATGCAGCAGTTAAGCATGAGAGGATGGCTTCTCCCTACACATATGCTTGTACCCACCCCACACCAAGGCAGCTCCATGTCCCAGTGCCCCCAGTGCCCGCACCACCAGCCCTTCCTACCTCCAGCCACGCAGCCGCCCATTTGTCTCCGCAGCCAGCAGCTCTGGAGTTTGAGCCCAGATCTCCCCAGCTCCAAAACCCCACTGCAGCCGATGGGATGCTCCTCTGGGAACACCTCCAGGCACGTGCCCACCTGCTCACAGGGGACCGGGCACCACCTGAGCCCTCTGCACGCGACCCAGCTGCACTCGGAGCTTCCTGACCCATCCCACGGTGCAGCACGTGATGGTGCTTAGGTGGTTTGTGTGTGTGTTTTTTTTTTTTTTTTTCCCCCTCCCTGAGTCAGGTTTTTTCTTCTCTTTTCCTTCCTTGTTGCGGGCGTGGCCTCACTGCCGGCTCAGCAGTGCCCTCTGCAAGCAGGTCCCCAAATCATCGCCATCGTGGGCTGCATGCCTCCGAGCATCGCTGGGTGCAGAGAGCAGCAGGACCCCGAGGAGCAGGAGGAAAAGCAGCAGGGCTGATGCTACACACAACCCCTGCTCTGCAACCCCTGCCAAGAGAGCAGCCCAAGGTGGGCTCCCTGGGGACAAGGCCGGCACCAGCACTGCACTGGGTGCAGGGACAAGGACACACGGACACGGGATGGACAGAGTTTAATGGCATCCTCACTGAGAACAGCTCACGCTTATCACCCCCTCAGACACAGCCACCAGCCCAAATTTCCACCCGTGTCACCAGGGGGGGCACAGCCACACAGGGGGTGTCCAGCAGGCAGCATGGGGATGCTGACCAGAGCAGGTGACCCTGCAGGGATGGGTAAGGATATCCTTCAGCCATCCCAGCACATGGGGAAGAGCATCCAAAGAGCCCTTCGGTGCTGTCAAAGGCTCAGGAGGGCAAACACTTGTCCCTTCTGCACGGAGCCACCGCTGCCATCATCTCTGGCATCCCCTCCAGCACCCCCTGCTCTGCCTGCTGGCTGGGAGAACCCCTGCAGCACATCACGGAGGCTGCAGGGATCTGGATACCCCCAGGCAGCCCAAAGCAGAGGTGGGGAGAGGCCAAGGAGGTTGGAGACACCCAGTTCTGCAGCACCCATATGGGATGCCAGCACCTGCCCTCGTCCTTCCCAACGTGACCACCTCCTGGAGGTCGAGCTACGCTTTGCCAGGCGGCACCCATCCTCCAAAGGCCTCCTCCAGGTAGCGGGCCACAGCCAGCGTCAGGTGGTCGTTGTAGGAGGCTGCGACCAGCTGGATGCCCAGCGGCAAGCCCTGGCTGCTCAGCCCCAGCGGGCACTGCGTGACGGGCAGGCCCAGGACGTTGAAGATGGCTGCAAGAGAGGAGATGGTGTCAGGGATCCCCCCAGGCTGGGCTGGCGGCTGCTGGCTTGCATGGGTCATGTCCAGCATGGTTGGGTTGGAAGGGACCTTAACCCATCCAGCCCTGGGGATGGGACACCCGCAGCTCTCTGGATCCTCACTGCCCTCTAGAGAAAGAATTTCCTCCTTACCTCCAATCTAAACCTCCCCTCTTTTAGTTTAAAGCCATCCCCCCTTGTCTTATCGCTATAAAAACTCCCTCTCCATCATGTTTATAAGCTCCCTTTAAGCACTGGAAGGCCACGCTGAGGTGTCCCCAAATCCTTCTCGGGGCTGCAGTGACACCAGCCCTACATTACCCCAAAGCAGACAGCACTACAATGTGGGGCTCCCATGGAGGAGCTCCAGATGCAGCAGAACCACGCGGGGAGCTCCAAGCTGCTCCCCAAGGCAAGGTGCAGGCTGCAGCCCTCTGCTCCAGGGCGCACGGACACGAAGGTCCCAATGTCCTCACCAGAGGGACCCCCCTGCTCAGCCCACTATTAGGGATGGAGAGGAGCTGCTCACCCGTGTAGGCGAAGTTGAAGGGCATGCAGATGGGGGAGTTGTGCCGCGGGGCCACGGTGGGGTGGGAGGGGTAGAGCAGCACGCCGGCCGGCCCCAGCAGCGTCTCCATCTCGGCCTGCAGGCTCCTCCCCATGCTCACCAGCTTGGCGTTGCCACTGGGGTTGAGTTTCATCACCCCTTCCGTCAGCCCCAGGCCTGCAGGATAAGGGCAGAACACGTGTGGGGCTTTGTGAAGTCCCTCGTAGCGCGGCATCACCCAACGCCCTCCATCCTTACAGGTGGGGAAACCCTGCCCAGCTCCGCTACGGGAGAGGCTTTCAGCATCTCAGCGCTCATTAAGCAGCAGCACACCGCCACTAATTAGGGCTCCCCGTGACTCGTGGGGCTCCCACGCTTACCGATGGCCGGCAGGGTGTGGGAGGACATCCCCACCAGCCACTTGAGCAGCTCCCACAGCGGCCACACCGGCTTCCCGTGGTCCCCGAGCAGATCCGTGAACAGCTGTGCCTCCTGCAAGCACACGCAGCTCCTGCAGCAGCAGCCACGCATGCAAGGTGCATGCATGGGCACTGTGGCTTTTTACAGCTGCAAAGCAGCAGGTGATGCCTGGGGAGGCGATGAATCGCTGCTAACCCACCGGTGCTGGGATGCTCATGCATGTTAATCCCCATGTGCAGCGTGTCCGGAGGTGACACCCACATGGCTTTGCAAAGTGGGAACACTGCAGGGTTCTCCCAGTGCAGAACGTGCCCCTGCATGGCACCCACCCGCCCTGCATGGCACCCACCTGCCCGTCGCTGTCCCGGCAGGACATCATGGCTGACCAGATCTGGAAGGAATACCTCATCTTGTGGATGGACACCCGCTGCACCTGCACCCCCAGATCACTTTCAAGGTGCTCCACCACCTGGGGACAGAGAGAGGGGTTTGCTGCCAGGACCCCATATCCCATTGGGAACCCGTGGAGGTGATGGGGAGCACCCTGCAGCCCCCAGAAGTGCCCCCAGCAGAGTTGGGTGCTCCAAAGCAGCACCAACAACTGCAGAGATCTTTTTCTTTTCTTTTTTGTAAAAGAAATCAAAAGCTTTTTCCTTTGCACAACTAAATCCCATGCAATTTCATTGCTGTTGCAATGGAAACCACACCAAAAACTTTGGATAACCTATGAGTGCTTGTGCATCATTGTGACTGTATCCATTGTGTTTCTGCTGCAGTGCAGAAGAAAACCATCCCTGCACTGTTTCCTTCCTACCTTTTTCTGGGTCTGCAGGATCTCCTTGTCCACGGGGTACACGAAAACGGAGCCGCCGTCGTGGTCCATGCAGAAGAATTTGATTTTCTCCAGTGACACTTTGTCCCCCAGCTTCAGCCTGCAGAGGGAGCGGGGCTGCTCACAGAGCTGGGCTCCAGAGCTGCTCGTGGCCTTGGAAATGTCCTCAGAACACCGTGGTGCTGCCCATCCCCATCTCCATCCCCATCCCCACTGCTCCCACCACAGCCCTGCCAATCTGTCCCTGCCATCCCCTGCAATGCACCATGCAGGGACAGAGCGTGCCCATGGCTGAGGACGGCACTGCAGCTCTGTATTGCAAGAGCCAAAGGAGAAATGAAAATTAAAAAAAATGAGGAAGGCTGCCAGGTGCTGTGCCACGTCGGCAGAGCTGCAGCAAGCAGCAGGCCCTGCCCTTTGCTCCCTGCAGCTGCATGCACGCCGCGTGTCGCTCAGGTGTGCAAACCTACGGCGAGCAAATGGCAGCAGGGCTGGAAAAGCAATTAGGCAGCAAAACAGGAAAAAGCAAGTGTAAAACAAAGGGAAGGCAGCTCCAAAAGGGAAGTGCAGCTCGCAGCACTAACAGCGACCTACTTGTGTGCTCCGGGGCCGGCCATCACCCGCAGCATCGGCTCCAGGTCCTCGGCGTAGCGGCACATGGGCCCGGTGCAGAGGAAGTTGCTCCGCACCCCGTAAGCCATGGGGAACTGCCCGTCGTTGGGGACCACTCCTGCAAGCAGGGGACAGGGGTTGGGCACTGCAAGCTGCACCCAGGGCCACTGCTGCAAGATGGGGCGAGCAGCGCAGGACCGTGGTCTCCTGCTGCAGCTCGGAGGTTGCATGCAACGGGTTTGCAGGGCTGCCCTGGGGACTTGCAACAGTGCCCTGGGGTTTGCAACAGTGCCCTGGGGACTTGCAATATTGCTCTGGGGGTTTGCAGTGCCACTCTGGGGATTTGCAGGTGTTTGCAGGGATTTGTAGTGTTACTCCAGGTGCTCGCAATGGTGTCCTGGGGTTTGTAATGCCAGCCTAGGGCTTGCAATGCCACTCCAGGTGTTTGCAATGCTACTCCTGCCTTTTGCAATGCTGCCCTGGGGTTTGCAACGGTTCCCTGAGGTTTGCAGTGCTCGTGCAGGTGTCTGCAGTGCTCGTGCAGGTGTCTGCAGCAGTGCTCCCCAGGGCGTTTGCAGCCCTGCAGCACCACGCACAAGGAGGGAACGCAGGCAGCTGCCAGAGCTGAGCACCGTGCGAGGCTGAAGGCCTCCCTGCACCCCAAGGGGCCGTGCCCTGCCCCCCACTGCCAGGAAAACACCCCCGCAGCACAGCCCGGCCCTGGGAACGCAGCCCACGCCGCGGCTGCAGCGCGGCACTCCCACCTCCCCTGCACTTGATTCTGTGCCACGGGGCGGTTTCCCATCGCCCTGCTCACACAACAGGTTTGCCCCGGGCAAGAATCAGCCTGTTCCCTTGCAGCAGCCCCGTGCACCGCCCTCCTCCTCCTCCTCCCTGCATGTCACCTGTGCTGGGTTTGTGGCCAAAGATGCCGTTGAAGAACGCTGGCATCCGGATGCTGCCGCCGATGTCAGAGCCCACTCCCACCACGGAGCCAGCGGCCGCCAGCACACTGCCCTCCCCTCCTGCACGGCACAAAGCAGCAAAGAGAGCGGCTTACAACGGCCAGCACCTGCAGCGGGCATTCCCCGTGCAGCATGGGAGCCACCTGGCTTTCTCCACGCCCGCAAAACAGAGCAAAGGGATTTTGCTCGTGCTGCTGTTTGCACTCAAAGCAATAATGCCAGGCATGACACGCAGGAGGTGCACAGCAGCCAGACCTGCAAATTGCTTCCTGCACCGCCTGCTGCAATGCCTGCAAGCTGTGCAGTGGGGGCAACGTTTGCAGCCCAGCCCCTTCCTGCTGCTCACCGGAGCTGCCGCCCGCGATCCGCTGCAGGTCGTAGGGGTTGCTGGTGCGCCCGTACACCCGGTTGCTGGACTCGAACCACATGCACAGCTCGCTGCAGTTGGTCACCCCCAGCGGGATGGCACCCGCCTGCTTCAGCCGGGACACCACGGTGGCATCGGAAGCGGCGACGATGTGGCGGCGGTTCACCAGCCCCGATGTGTTGGGCATCCCTGCAACAGGGATGGGGACAGGGATAGGGGTGGGCATGCTGCACCTCGGGGCTCTGTGCAGTGGGATGCACGCTCGGGGGCTGCGAGGCACCGCCCTGCTGCAGGAGGAGGGGGAGCACACGCACCCTGCAGGGAGAAGGCCTCCTTGACGGTGAAGGGGACCCCCAGGAAGGGGAACTTCTCCTCCAGGCTGTCATCTGCGGGGCCCTCCGCCAGCAGCTGGTCCACCTGGCGTGCCTCCTGCAGGGCCTCCTCGAACCTGGGGGGGTTGGTGAGAGGGGAGGGGCTGCCCCACGTGCTCCCAGCACCGGGTGCCCCCACCCCCCACTACCTGTCCTTGCTGACGGCGTTGATGAGCGGGTTCACCTCCCTGATCCTCGCGATGTACGTCTCCACCACCTCGATGCACCGCACCTGCCAGCAACAAGGGGCTGTGCAGGGGCTGTGTGTGGCCCTGACCCCACGCGTGACCCTGACCCCACATGTGACCTTGGCCCTGTGCAACCCCAGACCTCACACNCCCCACGCGTGACCCCAAACCCCCACGCGTGAACATGGACCCCATGCATGATCCAGACCCCACGCACGACCCAGACTCACATGTGTGACCTTGGACCCCACGTCTGNCTGCGCCGCCCGCCCCGCGGGGGGCGGTGTTTAGCGCGGCGGCAGTGACGTCACAGCCGGCGCGGATGTGGGGGTGGTTTTGCCATGGTGACGGCGCACGGCGGTGTAACGGCAAGATGGCCGCTGTGGGGGCCTCTGGAAAGGCGGTCGCTGTCAGTGTTAAGCAGTCATAGCGTGACAGATAGAGCCATGAGATCACAGAGTCATAGAGTGGTTGGGTTGGGAGGCCCCCCACAGCCCGCCCAACCCCTGTGCCCGGGCTGGGC
>WBMW01001916.1:36774-55369 GCA_013396635.1 Penelope pileata
CAGCCCGCCCAACCCCTGTGCCAGGGCTGGGTGCCCCCAGCTCAGCTGCCCAGCGCCCACCCATGGCCTTGGGCACCTCCAGGGATGGGCACCCACAGCTCTGGGCCAGGGCCTCACCGCCTCTGGGTGAAGCCCTGAGGAGCCTCAGCGATGGTTGTGGGAGCAGGAAGCACTGCCTCCAGGAATCACCCTGGAAATGGCCTTTGGGGTCGTCAATCTCAAGGCACAAGTTACAAGAGTTGGTCATTCTGGGGGAAAAAAAGCCAAACCCATGGTCCCAGGGTTTAAGCAGCGCCTGGCGTGGCCCTATCGCAGCTCCTTTCTCCTCCTCCTCGGTGATCACATCCTCCGGGGGACGTGGAAGGATTTGTGGTTGTGAAGATCCTTTATCGCCACGAAGCCAACATGCCAGCCCTGACCGCACGCCCTCCCCGTGAGGGTGCCGGGCGACCTCTGTCCCGACAGAGCTGGGCTGAGCACAGAAACAAAGTCATTTGATAAGCAATCCATAGGTCTCTTTATACAAGCTGTTATCAAAGCAATTATTTTTCCTGAGAAAGGCAGGGGAGTCCACTAGTGCCTCGCAGAGCAGGGGAATGCTCGTTCCCCGCTGATTTTACCAACCCAGGCTCTGTTTTCCCCTTTTTCCCTGTCCTGGGGTGAATGCTCCCTTTGCCTGGTCCTGCTGGAGCTGCCGCAGCCTTATCTCCGTCCTCAGGTCGCCTTTGCACTTTCCCCTGCAGCACTGAAATGCCCACACGCCCTCAGATTGCGACGGGAGCGGGCGAGGAAGGCTCAGCACTGCCTGGAGTCACCTGCTGGGGGGGGGCGGTGAGCCAGGACCTGTCAGGACTCGGCCCCTGAGACCTGCTGGCAGCCCTCGCGCTGTGCCTTGGAGCTGGCACTGAGGACAGTCCCCAGAGCTGAGCGGCCCACGGGCTCCTCCCAGAGCCAGACCCAATAGATTTCATCCTCTGGAAGGAGGCAGGGAGAGAACATCCCTCCTCACAGTCATCCCAGCCCTGCTCTTGTCATTTTTGGGCAGGTTCCCCTCAAGTCCTGCCCAAGTGTTGGCAGAGAGGGGTAGGAGCAAACTGATCCTGCTCGGGGTCTCTGCTCCCTTTGCCACTGTGGTTTCACGCTACTGAACTTCCCGGCTCTGGCATCGGTTGCTGTGGGAAGTGTGTACCTGCATCTCCATCTTTGTCAGGGGCAGCTGTGAAATGCACCCCAGGGCAGCTGATGTCCCCGCTGTGTGAAACGCGGCCCCGTGTCACAGCCAGGGCCATTCCTGAGCTTTCTGAGAGCAGAGCCAAAGGGACAGCTACCGCAGGTCATGGTGTCCCACAGGAGCTTCGTTTCCATGAAAAATGGAAGAATGAGATAGAAGGTGCTCCAGCAATAAAGCACTGGGAGGCCTCAGGTCGAAATGAAGTCTGCTTTCCAATGGCCAAAATCAACCCAACGGGCAAGCAACGTCCCGTGGGCACTCTAAGAAGCCAATTAATTGCAATCTGGTTAAAAAACAAGCAGCAAAAAGCAAGGAGGTTGGAAATGTGCTGTGCTCACACATCCAAAACTCAGCTAGGCAGGAGAAAAGCACGATTCAGGTTCTTGCTTCCCTGGTGCTTACGCCTCTCGTTATCTCCAGACATTTCGTTGTTAGCGAAGGCTTAAATAAACACGAGAGATTAGCAAGAGCATGTGGAAAGCCGGAGTGGTTCTGCTCGTTGTGTGTGGGTGTGTTGTAAAGCTTGTTGGCCACGAGGCCATGAGATGGGCAGGTGGGAGCAGGGCTGTGTGCTGTGCTCTGGGTCCTCCACCCAGCTCACCGAGCTGTGCTGGGGCTCTTCCCCGGTGCAGAAAGAGAAAAGGCTTCCAAGAAATGAAAAGAAGAAAGCAAAGCCCGGCGGCATCATTCTTTCCTAATTATCCATCAAGCTTCCGAGGAAAACTGGTTTGTGTAGAACAGTGCAGGGGTGGGGGGAGAGAGAAGGGATGTTTAAAGGCTCAGGGTGAAACACAGCACCTCAGACACCTTGTTTCCCATTTTAAAAACAAAAAATAATAATAATAAAAAAAATTTGGAGGTTCCTCCGAGCCTGCTGTTAGCCATACCCGCCGCTGAGCGATGCTGTACCCTGTGTTTTATCCCCTTCGTGCTCTTGCCAGGAGCCAGGCTGCCTGCTGTGCTCTGGGGCTGTTGAATAACTGCGGTGCAGCGCACAGGGCGTGGAGAGAAACCCTCTGAAATCGCTCCAGCAGCCTCGCACCCGCGCTGAGCAGGCGGCTGGAGCTACAGAGAGTGATTTTATTTCCAGATTCCCCATCTGAGGGCTGGATTCAGCTCCGTCTCCATCAAGCAGCTGCCGAGGAGGGGCTGCATTCGTGGAACAGCAGCCCGCACCGTGGCTGCTGTAGTTCTTGGAAATCAGATTTGCACAAGCCACAGCCGATGTGCTGCGAGATTCGCGTGATTTGCTGCATCCGTGGCTTAAACCGCTGCCAGCAGCTCTCAGGCAGAGCATCCCAGTGAGCATCCCAAAATCGGGTCGAGGTCCCAGATGGGCGCAGGTTTGGGGTGCTCTGGGGTGTCCCGGTGGCTCGGGGAGCCCGGGGCTGTGCTGGTGCCATTGGAGGTCGCTCTGCCACCACATTTCGGCATCGCCGGGCCGGCCCCGCAGGGCCACAGCTGTTCCCGCTGCACGGAGCCAGAGTACACTGTGTTCGCCCAGAGCCCTTTATTAAGCAAAATGTTTATGCATGCCTCTGCTCCGACGAACATCTTGGCCGGCTTGCACGAAGCCTGCTCTGTGCCACGCCTCCGGCTGCCGGCAGCCATGGGGAAGGCTCTGGGTGACGCTAAATTTAGGAGCCCTTCACTGGATGTGTCCCCATGCTGGGCAGCTCCCACTTCTGTCCCTGTGCCACCGGCCCTGCTGCAAGCCCTTAGCACCCAGGGTTGCTGCTGGCCCCTCTGGGGGGCTACAGGGAGGCTACACTTCAGCACCCCCCCTACAAACCTGCCACCCCTTTCCCAGCAGGGCTTTGGGGTGCAGCTGGGGGTTTAAAACCAGCTGATAAATGTCCTGGGCCCCAGCATGTCCCTGGCAGTGCAGAACGGCATTCCTGGCACTGCTCCTCCTTGGCAGCCTCCTGGCACATCATCCAGATGTGCTGCTGTCATGCCCATGCTCCTCCTGAGCCCCCAACCCCTCAGCAAGTTCAGAAAGGAGCTGCACGCCTTGGCCAAGGGACACCAAGACATCAAGGTCATTTATAGCCCTGCAGATGAAAGCAGAACCAAGGAGAGGTGTTTGGAGGCTCATGGGGACCCCAGGACACTGGTGTGGAGTGGGGATGGGTCCTGGAGCTGGGATCTGCTCTGTGGGCCCGCAGTTGAGCAGTGCCTCAAGGAATGGCTCTGTCTCGTGTTTGTGGATGTACTGAGAAGGTCACACAAGATGGAGCATCCAACAGCCCAGTGGCACAGCGAGGCTGGAACAAACCAGTGGGACCGGTGTTGAACTGGTGATCTTCAAGCTGGTGTGATGGGCGCCGTGTAAGAGAGACCTGCCCCGTGTGTTCCCTATAAAGGGAGAAGAAGGGATCTGCAGCAAACCCTCACTGCCCTGAGGGAGTTTGGAGGCAGAACACTGGTGGCTACCAGGTGCCAATGACCGCCGTGTTGGTGACATGGTGCCGGACACCCAGGTGTGCCCATGCAGGCTGTGGGACTTTCCCAGGAGCGCTGGCTTTCTGCACAGCCGGTTGCCCAAGCAGCCCCATGCCCCTGCCAAGTTGCGTGCCATGGCCCTTGCGCAACGGTGTTGATAAACACAGCGGGGCATGCCAAGTCCTGTGGGATGCAGCTGTGTGCCGGGGCTGCAGGGAGTGCCCGGCGCAGCGAGAGGAATTTTCCACTCCTCTCGGCAGAGAGCATCTCGCCCTGCTGGTATTGACCCAGCGAGGCGAAGACTCATCCACTGGTGTCCCAGCTGCTGCTGTCTGGCCCTATAAGCCCTGCTGTGCTACCCTGTCCTGGGCACAAGGCAAGGCGAGGGGTGGCTGTGTCACCTTGGGCATGGTGGCATGCCAGTAGGGCTGGATTGGGTGCCACCAAGCCCAACGCAACCCAACCATCCCCATGGAGACATTGTGCCCTTAGCTTTCCCTTTCCAAGGATGTTGTCCCTTTCCAAGCACAAGGTCTCTGTCCCAAGGATGTGGCCCATGTCCCCTTTCTTTGTCTTTGGGGTGAGGAACTCTTTGGTGTCTCTCTCTGCATGGGTGCTGCTGCTTCTGGCACATTGGAAACATCTCAAAGCCCAGTGGGTTTGCGGTATGAAGAGGGCGTGCTGCATCGTGTGCTGGCTGATGTATGGCAATTAGCACGCTAAAACCCAATTTGATTTGACAAGTTCACGTCCCGGAGCTGCAGGTCACTCTGTCTGCCTCACAATCCCACCCTGCTCTCCACTGTAAAGCTCTTGAGAAAGGAGGGCTGACCACGTTGATGAAGGACATTTGGAAAGCCTGCGGGTCCCTGCCAGTAGGGCACGTGTGGCATTGGCAGCTGTCAGGGCAGCAGCGAAGTGGAGTTGTTTGGGGCAACGTTTGTAAGTCAGCAGCTGCTGAGCTCTGGCACGAGATGGTCCTTTCCATGAGCCTTCCTCCCCACAGATGTGTGGGGAAAACCTTTGGCAGGGGGATGCACATGGGGACAGCTGGGGTGCCCCGTGCTCCCAGTGACAGCAAGCTCTGGAGTGGCGTGGGGCTCTCCCCATGTCCCCCAAACCACTTTTGGGATATTCCTGCTTAGTTTAAAGTAGCCTAAGTGGCAGAGATCACAACCATTCTCCTGAGAAAGCACTTCAGAGCCTGATGTTCAGCCCTTGGGTTTGCTGCGGGGCTCCTTCAGCACTTGGTTTGCTGCAGAGGTTGAGCGGGGAGTTAAAGGAACCGACCTTCCTTCCTTCCTTGCTTCCTTCCTTCCTTCTTTCATTTGTTCCTTCCTTCCTTTTTTCATTCATTCATCCATTCCTTAGTTCCTTTCCTTTTTCCTTCTCTCCTTCTTTCCTTTCTCTCCTTCCTTCCCTCCCTCCCTCCTTCCCTCCTGCTCTCCCTTTTGCTTTCACTCTCTCCATCTCTTTCACTTTTTCTGTTTCTCTTTCCCCCGTTTCTCTCTTTCCTCCCTTTCTCCCTCCCCTCCACTGCCTCCCAGACCTCCCCTTGCCATGCAGAGGGACACTGCCACCCTGCAGTCCCTCTCCCTGTCCCCTGCCACCCTCCAAACACAGATCAGCAATTCCTGACACACGGGTTTCCCCCAGGGCTCCGGCATCGATGACAGCGCGGTGACACTGGTGACAGCACGGTGACACCAGCAGAGTGCTCAGTGCTTGCAGCTCTCTGCTGGGGAGAAGCAGAGCTTGGGCAAAAGGCTGTGCTGGGGACAGAGTGTTCTCACCACGCGACGATAAGGACAGTCAATAATAAAAACAAGCGTCCAGGACGGCAGCCCGGCCCCGAGCCAGCGACCTTCAGGAGCTGGGTTACTGGAGCAAGCACGGCGCTGGCAGCGGGGCCGGCGAGCGTGCAGCCCTTCACGCCCCGAGCAGAGGCTGCAAAGCCTCACGCTGACGGGATGCACCTCGATGTTTGGGTGCAGATGCTCTCCCGGCTGCACGCGGTGCTGTGCTGCAGGCGGCAGCGCCGTGCACATGCGTGCCCGGAGCCGCCCCGCGCTCTTACATAAGGGTTTGTATTTACAGTGTGCTGTGCAAACATGACCCACTCGCCGAGAACACCGTCTATCGCAGCAAGATCCTGATAAAGCAAAAAAAAAAAAAAAAAAAAAAAAACGGAAAAAAAAGAAAACGGAAAAAACAGCTTCTGGTTGGGGCTGTTTGTGTCTCGTGACCCTGGAAGGGAAAAGGTTGGTGCTTGTGCAAAGCCGAGTCCTTGCAGAGCTGTGACAGCCTGGAAGGTTCGAGCTGGCTCAGCTCCAGCGTGGGCGGCTGTCCTGCAGCACTTCTGGCTGTCCCAGATCCACAGCCCTGCAGGGAGGCTCGCCCCAAGCCCCTGCTTTTTGGGGGGTTGCAACCACAGGACCCTGTCCTCGGGGTGTTTCTGCTACCCGGGAGCACTTCCCCATGGCGAGGGGTGCAGGATGTGTCACTGCAGCACGTGCGGGATCTCGTGGTGCTGTGGGCATGTGAGGAGCTCGTGGGTGCGTGCAGCAGGTGCTGTAGGGCATGCACTCCCCTCCCTTTGGTTTGGGAAGCCCTCCCTGCACCGCCTGCCTCGTGCATCCCTCCTCTTCCTCCAGGCATACAAAGCAGTCCGAAATAACTGAGAAATAGGAGGGGTGAAAACCATATCAGCTCGGCAAACAGCAGAACCGCCCAGTGAAACCGAGAGAGGAACTGGGAGTTGCAATCACCACTGCTCACAGAGAGCCAGCCCCGGTTCCCAGCCGCATGCTCACATGGGAACTGCAGTCCTGTGGGGTGCCAGAGCCTTGTGTCCCACTGCGTGCCCATCCAGGTGACGAGGACAGCCACCCGAGTGTCCCACTGCCCTGCTTTATGGGGTGCCACCATGCAGCACATGCCACATCCCAAGTGGCCGAGGCGTGCGGGGGTGGCTCGCTGCACTGCGTGGGAGCAGCTGCTGGAGGTGCCTGGGAGGGGAAACGCAGGGTCTGCTGCGCTCGGCAGCTTCCCCTGTGCCTGACCTCAAATGCACCCATGGGCCTGGAGCAGAGGCTGGGGCTGAGCCTCTGCCTTATCTCGCCCTGCGTGCCATGGCCTCGCTCCTCCCCGTGAGCGCAGCCATGCACGGCGCTGGGTAAACACCGCTGCGCTCCTCATCCCTGTGCAAGGACAGCTGCGTCCCCTGGGCCCTGTGGCTGGGAGCAAAAGGGGACTCAAGGCTGAGAAACCTTCCCAAGGAGATCTCACTTTGAAATCCTATGGGCTGGGCTTTCTTCCTGGCTCTCCTACTGTCTCTGTGCCTGGGGCTCCTGGAGCTGCTGGACCAGAAGAAGGGATGGGGGCATGACCGAGCATCCCCCTTGCAAAAATGTCCCAACCTGGGACTATGTCATCCCTGGTGGGATTTCACCCTCGGGGAGAGGGCTCCCAGCAGGGTGCCGTGCCTGTGTCCCGCTGCCCCCTCTCCTGCAGCACCCGTCGGGCAGAGGGGCAGGGGGCTGCGTGCTGGCTCACACAGCTGTGCTGTGGCTGCAGCCTCTCTGCGCTCGGGCATTGTGGTTTGAAGGCAGCGGCGCGCACAAGCCAGAAAGAACAAACTGTTCTGCCGCCAGCCCTTCAGCTTCTGCTTTCGAAGTTATCTAACAGCCCAAACAAAAACAGAAAGTGCTGGCTCGGCCGCAGCTGGCCTGCAGCGTGGGGAGGCACAGCCCATCCCATTCCCGTCCCTGTCCTCATCCATGTTCCCATCCCCATCCCTATCCCCATCCCTATCCCTATCCCTGTCCCCATCCCTGTCCCCATTCCCATCCATGTCACCGTTGCCATCCCCATAATCATCCCCATTCCTATCCCCATCCCCATCCCAATCCCTGTCCCCATTTGTGTTCCCATTCCCATCCGTGCCACTGTCCCCATCCCTGTCCCCCTCCCCATTCCCATTCCTGCAGCCAGGCAGGCCATTTGGGATCACTGTGCTCTGTTTGACCATCATCCCAAAAGCTGAGGTGGCTGAGTTGACCCCGCACATGGGATGTGGGATGGAGGGAGCAGAACGGATGGCGATGTCACCACCTTTGGCAGCTGACCCACCACACCGGGTGCTTTGGTGGCGGTGGGACATGGCCCCATGGGTGTGTTCATGTGGCTGAGCAATGGCCTCACACCCTCCTCTGGTTTGTCACCCTGTGGGATGCCCAGTCCCTGGGCAAGCAGCATGGGGAAGACCCCCTTGGCTGAGCGATGCATGGGAATGGGGACACGCTATGGTGTCCCCAAATGAGCTGAGGAGCCTGGAGGGGCTGCGTCTGTTGGTGCTCCCCCACAAAAGCTGCAGCCTGGGGACATCCCACGAGTGCCCCTTACAAGAAAAGGGAAACAGGGCCCTGAAAGCCCCGTCTGCGTCGCAGCGTCACCAGGGCCCAATTCACACGCGGGGGTGTGGGTGGGAGGGGGAAGTGGGAAAGGGGTGGGGAGCTGGGTTACGTGGCCCCGCCGCCTTCCTTCCTGCGGCCGTGGCAGGGTACATAAACAGCTGAGCTATAATTATCGGCTGGGAGCCAGCCCCAGCTCCTGGGCACTGCAGCGGCAGCAATGGGGCTGCAGGGAGCCCAATGGGGACATGGGGAGGTGTGGAAGGTGTCCCATAGGGTGGGGAGCCCCTCGGTCCTCACCCCGGTGCTCCTCTATGGGGTGCTGTCTGCGCCCATCCCAGCTCCTGCAGGGCTTCCTTGTAGGGCAGGGGATCTGTGTAAGATAGGGGATCCGTGTAGGATGGGGGATCCATGTAGGATGGGGGATCCATGTAGGATGGGGATCCATGAAAGATGTTGGCTGTTTCAAAGGACAAATTGGACACCACGCTGAGTCAGGCTGAGATAGCTCCAGTTTGGGTTGGGATTTCTGCAGTAAAGCTGAAAAGGGAGAGCTAAGAGGTGGTATGAAGACACCTGGTCGTTGCAAAAGGCTCAGCCAAGGGCTGGCTGTGGGGCATGGAACATGCTCGGGGTTAGCTCGTGCTTTGCTCCCAGCCTCCAGCCCCGGCCGAACCCAGTGTTTGCTTTCACTTCCCCACCTGACCTCCAGGACAGGCGAGAGCTGGGAATTTTCCACAAAAAAAAGTAACAAACTCAAAAGACACGCAAAAGAAAACAATGTTCAGACTTGGAACTAAGGCAGGAATCCATTGTTTCCTGCCCAAAAGCCATCCACACTTGGGCAAGGGAGGGGACAGGAGAACAGCCACCGGGATGAGCTGAATGGGCTGCAGATGTTCTGGTCCTGGCTGGGTTAGAGATGGGTCTGCTCACCCCACGGAGCTCAGGGGCTGCTCTGCTGGCCCCAGGGAGGGCTGTGCCTGCAGCAGGGCTGGGTGCTGGCCTGGGGGCTGCCATGGGGTCAGGCAGGGGCACACCTCAGAGTGGGAGGAGAAGCTTTGAGCCATACCCTGGGGTGCTCTAGGTGGGCTCTGGGTACCCTGGCATTGGATATTCTGTCCCGTGCTGCAGGTTCCTGGCCTTTAGAGCTGGTTTTTATCCAGTGAGGTATCAGCGCCCTGAGCCCTGTCTCACCTGCCCTGCTCCTCCTGTGCTGCCGGGCAGGGCCGACCCGGGATTAGCTGTTCCCCAGCACGGCCCAGGGATTCGCTCCGTGGGACTCCTGCCCCACAGGGCTGCTGATGAAAGACGCGGTGCGAGTTGCCAGCAGAGCACGTTGCATCAGACTTTCCCCGTGAGAGAGGCACGGCCAGCAGTGCACGCACCGCAGAGCCCTGTCCCCAGGGCTCCCATCCCAAAATGGAGCAGGGAGCTGTGTGGGCACCCCAGGCTGTGCGTCCATGAGAGCACACATCCCACCCACCCTGCTGCTGGCTGAGGGTTCTCCTCCATAAGAGAAAGTGGGGGGTGAGGCTGTCCCACCACAGTGTCATAATCCCCAAACCACCTTGAAGACACCCATCCAGACTCTGCTCTGCAAGCTGACCCACCATGGGGTGCACAAAATCACTGATTTCAGAGCGCTTCCTGCCAGCAGCCCTGCAGCCACAGCCACCAGCAGCCCCATCCAGGCCTGGCCGTGCTGCTCCTGGGCTGTTTGGCCTCATCCAGGGGGATGCCGACCCCGGGCACTAACATTTGCCTATGCAGAGGACATGCTCCCCAGGGCAGAGGTGATGGGGCAGAGCAGAGGCCAATAGCTGGTCTCGGTGGAGGGGATGCCAGCAGATTTTTGGGGTCAGCATGCAGCTGCCTTGGGCTCTCAAGGTCTGCGGCTTGGTGGCACAGGCATCCTTGGTGGGACAGCATCTCCTCCAGAGCCTCCTCGCCCGGTGCAGCAGGACGTGTCCCCTCCATCCATGACCAAACCCCTCAGCCCCATCTCTCTGCCCTTGCACACGAGGTTACTCTCTCCCAGCACAGCTCTTGCAGGCTCTGTTTTTTTCTTCGTGCCAACAAAGTGAAGCTCCTTCCTCATCCCTCCCCTTTCTAATCGTTTCCGTACGGCTGCAATTTCACCATGTCCCGGAGCAGGGCTGGGTTCCCTGCTTACATAAAGCTGAAAACAAGGGGTTTCCAACAACACTGCTGGCTGCTGCCAGGAGAGCACGTCCTCCTGCCGTGCCCAGGAGCCAGCCGTGGGGATGCTCTGCCGGCTCTGTCCTGCTCAATGCAGTTTTGGGGAGCTGGCAGCCCCGTCCCTCCCTGCACACGCTCTCAGACTCATTCCTTGGGTAGCAGCTGGTGCACGTCAGCCTGTGCAGAGGGATGGGGCATGGCGTGCAGACGGCTGAGCAGTGCTGTGCATGGCCCCGGGCACGCTGTGCTGTTTGCAAACAGGAGGGCAAAGCAGCAGTGCTGCCTTGCAAACAGCAGAGCAAGTGCTGACTCACTTGGGCTGGGCTCCACGAGCAGCCGAGCTCTGGGGAGGGGATGGAGGTGCCTCGTGCTCCAGAGCATCCCCCATATGGCACCCACCTCTGTGAGCACCGCGCCTCGGCCGATGGGCTGTGGTTTGGGCCCCAAGGGATGGGGATGGGAGAGGTCCCCATCAGCAGGGCTGCATCCTCCTGCAGCCTCATGGCACAGGGACCACCCCCCACCTCCCACCATCCACTTTCTCCATCCCTGAAGGCTTCACCCTTATTCAGTCTGATACATCAGCCCTGCGCCCAGCTCCCTCCCCGCATCCCAGCTGCTCTTCCTCTTGTTTTCCGCCAGCTGCTAGCCTGCAGCTAAAAATAACCAGGAATTTACAGCCCTTGACCTTGAGCTCAGCGCTCCCTGCTCCGTGCTGTGTCAGCAGAGCCACGCTCAGCCCGGGTTTTCCTTGGGATGCTGCGAGCGAGGCACGGGCCGGGGCTGGGACGTGCCATACGGGTACCACACGTGGTCCCCAGTGTGCGAGCCCATGGGACGTCATGGGATTTTGCTTTTTGTCTTTTTGAGCCGTGTAATTTCAAGTGTCGTTTCCTTTGCGGACGCTGTGAGCATATATTTAGAAAAGTTTCCAAGATTTTTTTTCCCCTCCCCGCTTGGGAACGCAGGAAACTCACAGTTTCTGCGTTGTCTCTAAAAGGAAAGCTGAGATTGCTGCGTGGTCACAGCACAGCCAAAGCCTTTGGGAATCGTAGAGCCATGGAATCCTCAGGGTTGGAAGGGACGTTTAGAGGTCAGCCAGTCATCAAAGGCCACCAAGAAAGACCCAGAGCCCCACGCTGGGTGGATCGATGGCTGTGGGAGTGCTGGGAGCATCCCCATCTCCTGGTGGGCTCCGGTGGCTCTGCCATGGCCGTGCCACCACGTTGGGTTATTCCCCATCCAACCCAACGTTGAACGCTTCCCATGATGGGAGCGTCCCCATCTCTGGGCAAACTCATCGTGGTCATTTCCTCTTTATGTCCAACCTGAATCCACCCTGTCCCTCAGCCCCATGACATCTGTCGGGCTCTGTCGGCATCGCCCTTTGCTCCTGCATCCCCTGGTGGAGACATCCCACAGTTCTCGTTACAGCGTTGCTCAGGGGACGTTGCTTGGTGGTTTTGAGCACCTGTGGTTTTTCTCAGAGAAGGGAGGGCACGGCTCAAAGGCAGAGAGCGGGAGTGATTCAGCGCCCGTGTGAAGCAGATTTACGAGATGGTTTCCAAACGAAGGCTGCGCTGCCAAACCTCAGCCTTCCACCAAAGCAGCCTCAGCGGGCGATAAATGGGGATCAACACAGCCACGTCGGCTCTGGGGCCACGGGGTCACTTCTCCTCTCCCCCTCATTTCAGTGATTTGGTGGGAGATGGGGTCACCTCCAGTCCTGCAGCCATGGGATGAGATAATTTTGGGGTTAAACCAGCAGAAGAAGGGTCCTGGGGTGTTCCTGTCTGCAGCTCGTTTTCAAGCAAACCAGCGAGGCTGCAGCCTTCCAAGAAATGCGTCCCTGGGACCCTGCCCAGTGGGCAAGAGGACAGCCCAGAACATCACAGCGAGGCGGAAAGATTGAAAAACAGGCGAGGAACAGGGAAAAACAGCAAGGCTCTCTCTATAAACACGGCGGGCAGAAGCGCCAGCACTTTGTGCTCTGCTCTTGATTTGTTGTTGTTGTTTTTTAATCAGAGACTTGGGAACTGGCCGCTATTTATAGCCCTCCCCTTGCCCTCAGCGCTGATCCCTTCCAGATGCTGCGAGGCCGTGGGGCTCGGGCTGCCCCATAGCAGAGCGGGTCGGTGGCACGGGGGTGGGTTTGGGGTTTGGGGATGCTGAGACGTCAGCCTCTCCCCATCCCAAGGAGGCAATGGGTGGCGGGTGCGGGTGGAGGAGCTGACAGTGTGTTTCCTGCGCGGGGAGGATGCGCGGTGACTCAGGGGCTGGTAGCCGGGCAGCGGGCACCCAAACAGCCCCAAACACCACGGGGAGATCGAGCGTCAGCGGCTGGGGGCTGCCCAGCAACCACGGCTCTGTGTGCTCGGCTGTGCCCGCAGAGGATGGGTTTTGGGGGATGTGTCTGGGACCGGTCCTTCCCCACGCCTGCACACGCTCCCCCGCCTTCCTATGGGCATGGTGTGGGTTATTTTAGGGCTTTTCCAGCTATTTTGGGCTGCGGCTACGAGGCATTGCCCTGGCACCAGCGCCTGGGCGTGGGATGGGGAACACCGGGTGTGGGATGGGGAACACCAAGAGTGGGCGGGATGGAGGGAAGATTGCTTCCCAAGGAAGGGAAAAATGAGGCAAAGGAGTGTGGTTTGGGGGGTTTTGCTTGCTGGGGTTCCATTCTGGCTGCTTTCACCCCAAGTGTGGCATTTGTCCCTGTGCAGGGCCCTGGGTGGGTCACACTGCCCTTGGCTCCCCGCAGGGTTCGGGAGCTTTTTCTGCTGACTGCGCTCGCCAAGAAGTTTCCAAGCAGCCCGAAGGCACGATGCTCTCAGAGGCACGCGGATGCCTGCGGTGTGACATCACCGTGCCATGGGCATGGGGACCGCACAGCGCTGGGACGGGGTAAGGAGAGAACAGGGCGCTGGGCAGAGCCTGCTGGGGGGGGGCAGGCGGCCACCCTTGGCCTCCTTTGGGGCTGTGCACGCAGCCGTCCCTCGATGTCAGCAGCACGAGCCGGGATGGGCACGGGGCGGCTGCCAGCTCTGCCTCCGTCAGCGATGTGTAAACACAGAGCCGTGCTCTGAGTCACCATCTGGCTCCAAAAACACCCAAACATGGAAGCAGGGTGAGCAGCACGGTGCTGGGAGGATGCTGCAGCCCTTCCCGGCAGGGCAGCAGCCTCGGTGCATTCCCTCTCCCGGACATCACACGTGGTAAACACCATCCACATGGCAAACACCTGGAGGGGGCAGCCCTGGGGGAAAAACAACGTCCTGCGTGGCTTTGCTCAGCCCCAGCACGGTGCTGCTGGTTGGGTGCCGCTGGGCTGGAGACGCGGTGTTTGAGGTTTGTGGCTTTGGGGACAGCGAGGTGTCACTGCCAGGGCTTGGCATGGCTCTTTGTGCTGATAGGGGCGATGCCCGATGCGGTGCGGTTCCAGCAGGCAGTAGCTGTTCTTGTTATGGTTACATCTGGTATTGTCATAACAACAATAACAATAATTGCTCTGTTGCCCAGAGCGGTTGGCTTCGTGGTTTGCCATCCAGGCACTCTGTGCACCCCAGATTTCCCTCCATGATAATCACCACTGGGGACAACTTTCTGCCACCGGGGCTGATTCCCCAAAGCTCTGCCTGCTCTGCTCCCTTGCAGAACCTCTTCTGCATCTCCGGAGCCTTTGCCTTGGGGCTGTGAGCTGGGGTTCATGGGGTTTTACTGCATGGGGCCCTCAGAGCAACATCTCCTTAGCACAGCTCCATGCTGTGCACCCATCTGCAGTACAGCAGAGAGCAGATACTGCGTTATGGGGCGAGCAGTGCCACCAGGCTGCTGTCCCTCGTGTCCCCACACCCGCGTGCCTCGCTCTGTCCCCTGCTGATGACACATGGCCAGCCCACAGCCGGGATGCTCGGAGCAGGACGCTGGCACATCCCCATCCCTGCGGGTCACCCGGCCAAATCCTCGCTCCTGGCTGGGGAGCTGAGCCGGGAGGGCTTTGATGTGCCACTCTGCTGGCTGCCACGGCTGCTGGGCACAGCGGGCTGGCACCGGCCGGCCCCGGGTGGCAGCTTCAGAGGTGCCCGCAGCTCAGGTCCCAGCACGGCGCTGCCTTGTTCTCGCCCGGCCACGCGGGACGGTCCCCCACTGTGACATGTTCCCGTGTTACACAACGAGCAGGTGGCTGGGAGGGCAGGGAGAGCCCGGTGGCAGCCACAGAGCTGCTGCATGGCTGGAGCCGTGTGAGAAATCGCCTTAATTGGGAGGAAGCCGGCAGCCGACGCGCCGGTGTGGGGTCAGCGCGGGGATGGAGGTGCTCCGGGGACACCCTGAGATGCTCTGGGGACACCCTGAGATGTGCTGGGAACATCCTGCGATGCTTCAGGGACACCCTGGAATGTTGCAGACACGCTGGGATGCTCTGGGGACACCTGAAATGCTCTAGGGGTGCCCTGAGATGCTGCAGACACACCCTGGGATGCTCTGGGAACTCCCTGGGATGCTCTGGGAACACCCTGGGATGCTCTGAGGACACCCTGGGATGCTCTGGGGATGCCCATGAGGAGTTCCCAGTGGTACCCATGCTGCTGGGAAGATGTCAGGGATCATCACTAGGGGATGGCACTGCAGCAGGACCTTCCTGGGGCAGAACCTCCCTGCTTGCATCCTGACACCCCAAAAATGCACTGCTGCAAAGCAAGTGTCCCCGGTGCAGGAGGGCAGGATGCCAGCCCTGATTCTCAGCGTGCTTCGTGTGGTCCGAAGGTCTCCCTGCTGGAAAATGAGTAACCAACCCAGCAGCACCCACGGCGGTGCAGAGGGATTTGAGGTTTCCAGGGTTGGGTGCTTTTTGGGGTGGGGATGGGGGGGACTGGAGCTGCCTCCTGCCCTCTGCACGCCCCAGCCGAGCCCTCCAGGCGCCTGCCTTTCCCACACTGATTTTCCCAGGGATTAACGCCGCTTCTAATGATCAATTAAACCAAATTGGCCAGGTCCCGCAGGCCCCTAAATCCTGGCTAATCCCTGGCACTCGCGTCGCTCATTCATTAACGCCGCGCTCCCCGGGGTGGAAGCGTCTGTGCCGAGCCCCCAGCAGAGCCGTGCGCGTCCCCCGGGTCCCCGTGTGTCACTGCCTGCCCCGTGCTGCTCTGTGCTCCTACCCACGCATCTCCCTTCCTGCTCAGGAATGAGGAAGCTGCCTCTCCTGGGCAGGTTTACAGCTCAGCCCTGCGCTTATCTCCCCTAACAGAGCCCATTAACCCAGGCAGAACCCCGCACTGCCCCAGGTGCTCACGTCGCCCTGCGCTATTCTCCTCCTCTTGCCCTAAGCCATGCCCTTGTTTGGCATCCTTCCTTGCCCACTGCTGGGTGTCCCCGTCTTAATGCCACCCCCAAATCTCCTTCTCTGGGTGCCCGAGGAAATGAGGGGTTCAGAGCAGGGAATGAGATTTTGCATGGCATTGGGGTGGCTGATGGTCCCCACAAAGCCCCAGGGCCTGGCTGGGAGGCTCGCGTTGAGCACTGGGTGCTCACAGCAGGCTCTGCTCTGGCTGCAGATGGGCTCCTGGTTGCGAAGTCCCTTTTCTCCATCAGGGACCCCACATGTCCCCGTGCTGGGCCTGGCTCCCGGCTGCAGGGAGTGCTGGGCCTCAGTCTGATACAGCAGGGTGGGAGGAGAGGGACCCTTCCCTGTCCCCAGCCCCATCCTCATCTTCATTCCCATCCCATCCCATCTCTGTCCCATCCCATCCCATCCCCAANGGAGGAGGGGGGCACCGTTGCCGTGGAGCCAGGCCACCATCACACCACGCTGGGAAAGCCCCGCTCAGCCCGGCAGCCACTTCTCGTTATTTTTACATTTTCAACAAATCGGCCGTTTCTGAGACACTTCCTGATGCAGCGCCTTAACCCTTCGCTGCCCAGCCCGCAGCAATCCCGTGCATCCCCGCCACGAGGTGATGTGCGTGACCGGCCCTAGGCAGGGAGGGTCCCTTGTCACATCCCGTGTCGCAAGGCGAGGGGACATCCGTCTCGGAGCAGCGGGAGGCGCGGGGGGGCCGGTGCCAGCCGCAGGGAGGGGTTTGTGGCCGGGCTGCCCGTGCCATTGGCTGTCCCCGTGTCACACCACGCTGCCGAGCGCTCTGCCCACCGGGGCGGGGGGGCACGGCTGGGAAAGTGGTTTCGGGGTGCGGGGGCTGAGCGAGACTGGAGGGGCTCCGCCGCTGCCCACCGACCCGCTGCAAAAAGCCGTGGGTTGGGGACAGACGATGGGGCATGATGACACACAGGGCGCAGCGTTCCATCCCCGCATCCCATGCTCCATCCCCACATCCCACCTTCACCCCCCAGGCAGCCGCCCTGCACACGTGTGCACACACACGCACACAGCACAGGGAGCAAGCACGCTTGCACACGCGTGTGCACGCTCTGTGCGCGCCCGGGTGCCTGCAGGGCTGTGGCACCGCCCTGGGATGGGGGGGGCAGGGAGGGCACCCCGTAAGCGCTCCGCACCGCGTGGGACTGTTTTGGTGTTTACGCTGCGTTTCCTTGGCAGCAACCGGCCCCAGCCCCGCTGTGAGTCACCGCGGGCTGGGTTTGAACCGCCCTCCCCGCAGCGATGCCCGAGGCCGCAGGGAGAGGTGGAATGGATGCGGCAATCGCAGCCCCTCTGCACCCCCAGGGCACAAAGCCCACGGCGCAGAGGATGCTGCACCCATCCCAAGCCTCATCCCTGCCAGCTGCAGGGTGCCTGGCATCCGCAGCCCCAGGGCTGCCTGCGTCCATCACAGCAGTGCACAGCTCTGAGCCTCACGCCCGGCCTCAGGATGGTCCAAAAAATCCCCCCGGGCTGCGGGATGCCACAGGAAGAACAGTGGAGGAAGAGCACAGCCCCCCTGCACGCCCCCCAGCACACATCCAGGGCACTGAGACCTGCGGGCTCAGGGCACCTTCCCCATCCCTGGGATGGAGAGCAGGGGCTGGGGGTAGCAGGGGGCTGTCCTCGTCTCCAAAGTCCCATCTGAGCCTGGGGGATGACCCCCACCTGCAAGGAGCAGCACCACGAAACCCAACAGATCTGCAGCCCCTGGGGAACAGCAGCCCCATCCCATTCCTTTTCTCATCCCATCCCATTCCTCATCCTCATCCCCATTCCCCCCCCCTCCCCCAGCCACAGACACAGCTCAGGGCAGGTGTTTTTATTACAAAAGTAGACTTTATTGCCATTTCTATCTACACGGACACCACCACAGCACTGCTCCAACTGTCCAATGTCAGCAGGGACGCCCCATCCCCGGGGCTGCGGGCAGCAGCACTGCCCCCCCCGCCGTGCCCCCCACTCTGGGGCCGCTGGCCGCCCAGTTCACCCAGTCCCAGCCTCGTGCCATCCTCGCTCTCCTCTCGAACCCCCCCAGGATGCACAGCAGGGCAGGGCTGGTCCGCAGCATCACGGGCACCGCTCGTCTTTGCGCATAGATACAGCTACAGAAAACACCTCCGCTACTCAAACAAGCTTATTGTTTTTTTTGTTGTTTTTTTTTTCCTCTTTCTCTCCTTGTAATCCCCACGCCGACGGGCGTGCAACCACAGCAGCTGCTGCTGCTCAAGTCAAGATTTCAGTTGCTTCCCCCACCCCGAAAACCAGCGCGGGGCTCGGCGCTCTCCTTCCAGCCGCAGCCCCATGGAGGTGGGGGTCTCGGCGAGCTCTCCCCCGGCAGAAGGGGGGGGCAGGCGGGGGTCAGCTGCCGCCGGCGTCTCCGGGTCGGACGAGCATCCCGCTGCAGCTCGGCACCGGGCTCCGGCAGTCCTCCGCGTGAGGCGGAAAAACTTGGCTTCTTTTGGTTATTTTTGCAGGAGACGAAGTAGAAAGAGTTCCGTGGCTCTGCCCGCCCCAAGGACAGAGCCACCTTACACCGCAGAGCCCCCCGAGCACGGGGCCGGGGGGGCCGCCCCGGGGCTCTGCTCCTGCGGGTGCAGCACCTCGGCCGGGAGCCGCGACTGGAACTTCTCCAGCTGCTCGGGGCTGGCCAGGGTCTTCAGCAGGCTGTTCTCCCGCTCCAGCTGCGAGTTCTTCTCCAGCAGCTCCTTGATCTGCTCCTTCAGCACCTCCACCTCCTCCCGCACCGCGTACATCAGGTGGTTTTTCACCAGGTCCTGCCGGGGGAAAGAGCGGGGACCGTCACCGCGATGCTCTGGGGCATTTTCCCCGGGGCTGCTCCATCCCATCCCCACGTCCCACTGCCCCCCACCGCACACACCCCACCCCCTCCCTGTGGGGCACAGGCAGCCTGCAACCCCCCATCACCCA
>WBMW01001917.1:0-12399 GCA_013396635.1 Penelope pileata
AGGTGGCGGCCGACAAAGCCGAGATCCAGGGCCGCCTGGAGCAGCTGGAGGGCCGCGTGCGGCAGGCGCTGCAGGCGCGGCCGGCGGAGAACCAGAGCGGCAAGGACCTGGGAGCGCTGCAGGTGGGCACGGAGCGGGGCTGCGGGCGGACCCGACCCCGTGGGGGCAACGGCAGTGACCCGAGGGCGCGGCCCCGGGGGGGGGAGGGGGGCCCGATCTGGGCCGGGGGCACAGGGAGCGAACGCGGGGGGTGGCCCCGGGGGGATGGAGGGGGACTCGACCCATGGGGACACCGAGAGCGGCCCGAGGGAGCGGCCCCGGGGCGTGGAGAGGGACCCGACCCGACCCGAGGCACCGGGAGCGGTGCAGGGGATGGGGACACCAGACCCGATGGGACCCGACCTGAGCGGGGGCACCGGACCCCATCAGAGTCTGCCCCTGTGGGAAACTGGGAACAGTTGGCGGGAAGTGGCCGCAGGTGGGGCACAGAGGGACTGTTCCTCTCGATGCATGGGCAATAGCTGAGGGGGGGAACTAACCTAGGGACACTTCTGGGACCAAACCTGCTGGGGACGGGGAGCAGCATCGAGGGACTCGAGCTCCCAGAGGCACCGGGGGCACCCCACCAGCCTGGGGACAGTGGGAGCTGCCTGCAGGGACCTTGCCTCAGGGCTCTACATACAGCACAGCAGCTGTGTCCAGGACTGCGGGATTCACCAGGTTCTTCCCCCCACAGACGCTGTTGGATGCCCAGAACTCACGAATCGAGGAGCTCCTGCAGAAGATCAAGCAGCAGCAGTACAAGCTGGACAAGCAGAACCTGCAGATTAAAAGCCTGCAGAGCAAGGTGAGCTCCTGCCCAGCTCTGCAGCGCAGCCCCAAGACCCTGCTGCAAAGTGGCCCCCCGCTGCCAGCTGGCACAGGGCTGGGGGCAGAAGGAGCAGCAGTGCTGCTGAGCCCTGGCATCACGAGTCCTGCATGGCCCTGATCCCTGTGCTGCAGTGCTCATGCAGGGGGAGCAAAAAAAGCCAGAACTGAGAGCTTCCCAAGTATTTGCACAGGAAAATGAGAGGTATTAGTGTGTGGGGGACCAAGCCTCTCTGTGCTGGTCCTTTTAGTTTATCTGCAGAATAAATTCATTAGCAAGGGTGTGAAAACCCACAGCAGTTCGTGGTTTTGCCTTCTGTTCCTTGAGCTTTCTGGGCAAGTTCAGCCCCAGCCCTGCTCCTGTGCAGCAGCGTTGAAAATGTGCTGAGATAGAATCACAGAATCACAGATAAAACTGTTCGGACTTGCAGCTCCTGGGTTGTTTTTTCAGGTCAACCTGCTGATCCCCTTACATCTGAAGGATAACAAAACGCAGTCTCCGAAGTGGAAGATAAACCTGAAGAAAAGCCTCAGCCACGCCAACCAGAGCCAGAACGCGAGCGTGGAGCCTGCGCTGCCGCAGAGTGAGTAAGGGCACGTGCTGCCCCGCTGCGCCTCGCTGCAGCCCCCAGCAGCCGTCCAGAAACAAAAGGTTCAGTTGTCCCGGCTCAGGATGTGGGATTTGCTCACAAAACCAGAGCCTGGGAGCTGGGCCAGGCTGGGAGATTTGGGGCGGGGGTAGGACCTCACCTTTGGGATCGGTATTAGTCCTGATGGAATTGAAGGGTTTAAGAGGAATTTTTCTGCCTGATGTTAAGAATGCAGTGGGAAGCAAAGCGAGTCCGCCAGCAGGTATTTTTCTCTTCTTGGGGTTGGCTTCAGTTCATCTACTGTGAACTGTTCCCTGGGCAGAGGGGAGCATCAGGGTGCCCAGGACCATGATGGGACAGCGGGATCCTCATGCATCCATCTCCCTCTGCTCATGTTTGGGTCTCATATGAAAAAGCCAAGTGCCTCAGCTCCCGCTGTCCTTAGAGGATGATGCAGAGCTGCAGCAAACACCTGGGAGCAGAGGTGCTGGTGGCTCAGCCCTGGCAAACGTGCAGCAGAGCAGGCAAGGGGTGTCCTACCCAGACCCCCCCCTCTGCCAGGAGCCCCCTCCTGCAGGCGAGGACAGAGGAGCAGCCCCGAGCAGCTGTCTGGGTGCTGTCCTGCTGCTCTGTGCCCTGCAGCCTCCCTACCCTCTGGGTTCACTGCCCGGCAGCAGCTGCTCCCGTGTCGTGTCAGCTACACGACGGCGCTGGCCCTGCTGGCTGGGGAAGCGTCTGTGCAGCTGTCTGGGGTTGTCCAGTCTGAGCCAAACAGGATCTGAGCAGGGCAAGAATCCATGGGGAATCCTGACTAGGACTTAACTCAGGGACAGCTATGAGAAAACTCATGGGAATTTGTATGTGGAGCCCAGAGCTGTCACTGGTGTGTGCCTCAGCACTGCGTGGGCAGAACGAAGAGTCTGTGCAGATGAGGGGAGGTGGGACAGGGCTCCAAGCTCCTGGCACCCAGCTCAGCAGGGCTCAGCCCCTCAGCACGCAGCGGGGCTGTGCATGGCTCCCCTCGCTCAGAGCAGGGCTGTCGAGCTGGAGGACTGCATCAAAACCTCTTTCCTCCATTTTCTCCCAGCTCTGCTTTGTGACTTGCCCTCAGCAGCATCTCCTGCTCCGCTCTGAGGTCTGGGCTGTGCTGAAGGTGGGGTGCAAGGCAGTGTTTTAGGGTCTGCCATTTACTGGTGTCAGACTTAGGCTGTGCTGCCGGCTCTTTGCAGCATCCCTTGTGCAATACCATGGGGCACAGTGAGGACCCATGGGGTCCTGCAAGAGAGGGTGTGAGCTCAGTGCTGCACAGTGCCCATCAGCATCCTAACAGCTCCCATCAGCATCCCAGCGTGCCGGGCATCCTGCACGTCCGTCAGCGCTTCCTCCCCGCCCAGCCGAGCCTGAGCTCCCCTTGTTTGCCTAATCCGTTGTTGATATCACTGTCAGAGGACAAATTGGCTTCCTTTCATTACCGAGTTGAGTTTTCTGGCAAACCTTAAAGCAGACAATCTCTGGCAGGCGTGCCCCGTGCCCCCTGCCTGGGGGGCTCACTGGCTGCTGGCAGAGCAGGCAGGAGTGCTCAGCCCTGTGCCTGCGGCCGCTCCCGGCCCATTGTGGGGCAGAGCTGTGGTGCCAGCATGGCCCCGGGGAGCAGCAATGAGCCCCACCAGCAGCCTTCTCAAAAAGACCCTTTCATTCGCATCCAGCCAACACAAGTTTTCAGGCCAGGGATGGCAGCGTGCCAAGCATGTGAAAGTTGAAGGCTTGAAGCAGCCTCGAGAGTGAAAGGTTTAATCACTTGCAGAAAGAGGATCACGTCTTCAGGCAAAGCCTGCACTTCTGGCAGCTGGCCCAGTAGGGGAAGGGTAAAGCCCCGCTCTCCTCGTGGCACTGGGACTCCAAAATAATTGGGTTGGGGCAGGCGATATAAACACTTGGGGGGGGGACGCCCTGCTGCCAGCACTGTGTTTGTCCCAGGTTGGTGACCTCTGTCACGCCTGGAGATCCTGCTGGGTAAATAGGGTGCCACGCCTGGGGCTGCTCCAGCCTTGCTGGTCGGGATCGTGTTTGGCTAAATGAAGGGGGAGGGAAAGGAAAACAACCAGAGCAGCCAGGAGGCCGTGTTGTTCTGCTGGTGCCATACGGATGTGCAATGCAAACTGGAACTAACGAGCGTGTTCCTCAAACAAAGATTGAGCTGAGGCTGTTCAAGCAGCTGCATCTCATTCAGCTGCTTGAAAGTCCCCATTGCCCTGGGAAAGCAGAAGAGATAAGAGTACAATCACTTTGGCCAGAACCCAGTGAAAAACACAGCGAGGATGGGGCCGCCTCCTGCACGTGGGGCCCACGTGGCCACTGCCTGGGTGCCCACTGGGTTGTCCCTGCCAGGGCTGGGGATGAGGTGTGAGCTGGGGTTGCTGCAGGTGGGGCTGGGGACCACCATGGGGATCCCTTCCCCCTGAGCCCCCTTTGCTTCCCTGGCAGCTTTCCCCCAGACAGCGAGCACAGCGACGCTGCGTGTCCCCCCGGCACTGGTGCTTTGTGCGTTTTGATGCTCTGTGCAAAATGCCCGCACTGTGCACGGGCTTCGGGCACACCGCTGGCCTCAGTGGCACCCAGTGCCGCCTCGGTGTCAGCTGGGGGAGGCACGAGGGCTGCTGGAGCCCAGGTGAGTGGGGCTGAGAGCCCGCGGAGCCCCCCGGCAGCCCCCCAGCAGCCTGCGGCATGCTGGGGCCTCGCACAGAGCACGGCCTGGGATCTGAGAGCCGCTTCCCAGGGGCAGATCTGTGCTGGTGGGGGGGAAGGAGGGGAAAGTTCACANTCCTTGTGCCCCAAAGGGGATGGGGCCGGGGTGATGCCTGCGGGGGCTGCTCTCCCTCTCAGCCGCCCAAAGGCCTCATCCGCTACTTCGGCCCCAGATGAAGCCCCATGGCCATGCAGGGAGGCCTCTCCCTGCCCAGACCCCAGGGGAGGCTGCCGTGGGGGACCCTGCTGCTGCGGGGCACATGGGGCCAGCGTGGGGCCCCTCAGCGCCTGTGTGGGGTCACACCGACAGCAGCTGTGGGCCGCCCACACCCAGCCCACGCCCGGGAGCTGCCCAAGCCACGGGGAACAGAGCGGCTTTGTGTGGGGCCGGGGGCACCTGTCCCTGTCCCTGCAGACAAAGAGCCCCTTGACGGCACCGGCACCCCGGGCCCGGAGGCTAAAGTCCCCGCACATCCTCCCGCGGCCTTTTGACTCCTGTTTTGTAACAGGGCCTTTCTTCTGCCCCGAGAGCTGCGGGCGGTGGCTCCCTGCTGGACTTTTATCGGTGCTGTTGAAACGGTGCTTCGCTGGCAGTGGGGACAAAGTCCCCAAGGGACAGAAGGAGAGGTGCCCAGTGCTGGGGGTGGCCTCACCCCATAGCCATGGGCTGGGGCTCCCTGCACCCACCAGCCCGGACAGGGCACCGGGGTTGCCCCTGCTGGCACCAACGTTGGGCTCAGCTGTGAGTGAGGGGTTGCAGGACGCTCCTCCCGCCCCACAGCCCTTGCAGAGCCCTCCAGCGTGGGGTGAGAGGCAGCGTTCCCCTTGCAGGTGGTTGCCTTATGGCCGTCCCCACAGGGAGCTGGGAAGCGCCGCGGGTCCCTGTCCCCGCTGGGAGCTGTGCTGTCCAGCCCTGGGTCACTGCAGCCTGGCCCAGCGCCCGGCTTCTGTCTTGGACGGGAGCCCACAGAGCTGCTTTTGGATAAGAGGGAAGATGTTGGGTCACTGGCACTGGAGCGCTGGGGAGCCAAGGCCAGCGTCTCCGCATGTGTCCGGCGTTGATGCGGGTGGCTCCTGTCGAGCTGTGTGCATGGGGCCGTGGCAGGAGCTGCCAGCTGGGGCTGTGGATGTGGGGCTGCCCTCTCAGGCTCCATCCCCTTCTTCCCGCAGAGCTCCCAGAGGACTGCCAGCAGCTCTTCCTGGCCGGGCAGCAAAGCAGCAGTGTCTTCCAGGTGCAGCCCTTGGGGTCTCAGCCCTTCAAAGTCTACTGTGACATGACTGCAGGCAAGTTGTGGAATCGCATAACAGAATGGCACAGGTTGGAAGGGACCTTAAGGACCACCTGGTTCCATCCCCGCCATGGGCTGGGTGCCCCCAGCTCAGCTGCCCAGGGCCCACCCATGGCCTTGGGCACCTCCAGGGATGGGCACCCACAGCCCTGGGCCCTGGGCCGGGGCCTCACCGCCCTCTGAGTGAAGTGGAAGAGATGCCATGTGTTTTGCAGTGCTTTGTGGGGTGGTCTTGCAAGCAGCAGCCCTGAGATGTGTCTTTTTTTCCCTGCAGAAGGTGGCTGGACAGTGATCCAGAGGCGTACAGATGGCTCTGTGGACTTTGACCAGCTTTGGGATGCCTACAAGAATGGCTTTGGAGACCTTCATGGTAGGTGGATGATGATGTCTGCTCACCGCAGGACGTGAGATGTCTCAGCCCAGGACAAGCAATGCCCCCTCACTGCCTCCTGGAGACCTCCATGAGCCTGAGCACGGTGTTGGGATGGGGGGGCACACTGCTGGCACTCAACGGGCCCTTGGTCCCTCTGCCCGGTGCTGCAGGTGGCAGACGGTGATGCGAATGCTGCAGAGTCCTGCTCCCCCTGCAGCCTGCTCGTGTGTGTGCTCGGCACAGCGTCTCTGTCCCTGGGACCAAAGGGAAGTTTCTTGTTTCAGGCGACTTCTGGCTGGGCCTGGAGAAGATCCATCACCTGGTCCAGGAGGGAAGGTCCAACCTCCTGATCGAGCTGGAAGACTGGGAGGGGAACTCCCAGGCGATTCGGTTCGAGTTCAGCCTCGGCGGGGAGAGCACAGCCTACACACTCACCCTGCTGGGACCTCTGTCTGGGGAACTGGAAAACGCCATCGGGGACTTCCGGCAGCTGCCCTTCTCCACTCGGGATCGTGACCACGATCTCAAGGCAGACACGAACTGTGCCAAGCATCTCTCAGGTCAGTGTCCCTCCCTAGGGACGGGCCGTTCCCTCCCCGGTGGTGGCTGTGAGCTGCTGGCACAGCTGGGCCGGCCCGTTGGTGCTGCCAGCATCCCGGGAGAGCTGCGGGAGGGGCCCTTGGCAGGAACCATGCGGGGAACAGGGAGGGAAGCTGAAGCCAGCAAGGGCTCACAGTCCAGGCCATGGCCCAAGCATGTGTCTCTGTAACAGCTTTGCTGGCTGCCATCTGCCTGGAAGCCGTTGGTGTAAAGCAGAGGCCAGGCCTGAGCTGGAGCTGCTGCAGGGGCTGTGCTGGGTTTTCCTGCACACAGGATCGAGCAGCGGGGACGTGCAGCCACATCCTGAGCTCACGTTGGGTCTGTGCAAAGATTTCCAGGGCATGGGACTCCTCAAGGGTGTACGAGGACTTCTTGCATGGGAGAACGGGGGCAGCAGCTGCCTTGAACCTGGGTTTGGCTTCTGCTGTGGGTCCAACCCGCCTCTGTGTTGCCCTGGCAGGTGGATGGTGGTTCAGCACCTGCGGCCATGCCAACCTCAACGGGAAGTACTTCCGCTCCATCCCTCGCCAGAGGCATGAGCGCAAGCAGGGCATCTTCTGGAAGACATGGAAGGGCAGGTACTACCCGCTGAAGTCCACCACCATGAAAATCCAACCTGCAGAGCTGGAAGCAGAGGCCTAAAGCTGCTGTTTCAGACTTGACCTTCTCCGTGGAGCACGGACGTGCGCTCCATCCTTTGGTGTTTACAGAAAACAAGCCCACCCTCCCTGGGGAGGCCCCCGAGGAACATTTCTCTTTGCGTGCAGCCCTTCAGCGGGCAGGCAGCACCGTGCAGCTCTTGGCTGTAAGTAAAGCAGCTCCACGTTGCTGGAGCCCTGGGATGGGGGCCCCCAAAGCAGGAGATGGACCTGAGAGCATGCCCAGGGGCTGCCACCCGCCAGGAGCCGCTGCATCGTGTTGCAGTCACCTGGTGCTTCCTGTCCTGCCTGAACACTTCGTGCTGGTTTTGCTGTGCTGGGGTGAAGGGAGGCACAGGAGGTTTTGCTGCACCAAGCCATTGGGTACTGAGCCTTGCTGTGTCCCACCTCTCACCGTTGTCCCCAAGTGCAGCCATATGCACCCCCCTGTGAGTGTCCCCAGTCCTCTTCCCTCACTCCCCAGCCCCATGGGGCAGGAGCGTCTGGCAGCTCCATCTCACTTCTCTTGCACAGCCCCGCTCCGGTGACTTCAACCCGCTGGGAATACGGGTGTCACTGGGAGGATGGGGGACTTCTTCTGGAGAAGGGCTGTGGGCTCCCTCAATTTCCCTGGCCCCAAAGCTTTGAAGCCAGTGTGGTTTCTGGCAGCTGGAATTTGCTGGGAGCTGGGGAAAATGCTTAAAGCTCCAGGAAATGATGGATGGGATGACGCAGGCAGTAAGTGAAGGGATGCTGGAGGCTGAGTCATGGCCTCAGCCTGGAGCCCACAGCGGTGGGACGTGTGCGGGGACAACACGGGCATGGAGCAGCACCTGCCCCTGCTGCCAGCTGTCAGCCCTTGCAGCCTGGAGCTCTGCCTCCTCCAAAAAGAGTCCCCATCCGTTGCTGAGTCCCTCCTGCATGCCCGAAAACACACCCTAAGCTTCTGCTCTGCAAGAGCTGCACCGCCTGGCTGGGTGCTCCCGAAGCACAGGGCAGCTTCTGCCTTGGGGTGGGTGTCGGGAGGAACAGGTCCCCGAAAACTGTTACGGGCCAAGCTGCCGTCTTGGGGCTTCCCAAGCATCCTGCCCTATTGAAGTCATATTGACTACTGTGCTATAGCTCCTAGCTGCTAAATATTGTAAATAGTCATTTGTAGGACGTTGGATCTTTTGGACGAATTTCCCGTTTTGATTTGTTTCTGTATTTAAATGCAGTGTTAATAACAATGTGGTGTAATTTATAAATGTTGGCGCTGGAAAACAACTGTAGTTTGTGTATTTTAAACTTTTTTTTTGTACTAAAATATCTTTTCTCAAAATGTCTTTTAATAAAAACAAGCTTGTAAGTGTCCTGCCTGGATTATTTGCCTGATAGTTTCCAGTAGAAATTCTGTGGGAGCTGTGCACTGGACTCTGCATGCAGAAACTTTTCTTGTTGGGTACTGGACATGAGCATGGAGTCTCCTTGGCCTTGTTCTGCTCTGGTCTTGTGCAGCTCGGAGACAGCAGCCCCTGCTATAGCCCCAGCAAGAGCTGTCAGTCTGGTTGAAGCTTACAGGCATCTGTGTTTTCCTGTGGGAAATCAGGCCCTGGGGCAGCAGTGACAATGAGGTGGTTTTTCCTTACTCCCTGACTGCAAACTTGCACCAAAGCCACTCTTTGCAGCTGGACAAGCCTGTGCTATGCAAGCACTTGCCAATGCCTTGAACGAGAGCAGAGGCTGAGGTGTGAATGACATGGACGGATAAAAGCCAGCTCTGACCAGGAAATGCCCCAGTAAATAACAGCCTTTTCCCTGCTCATACCTATGTGCACGGTGATATCCAGGAGTATTTATCTTCTAGGCAATTATTGCATGTGAAGGGAGCTGGGAGTCCAGCAGGAGCCCCGATCTGCTCCTCAGGTGAAGTGGGGCTGCATGTGATCGCAGACACATGGCCCAGCCATGCTGACAGCGGAGCCAGAGAGAACAGCAACGTCTTTATCTGACTACAGGTATTCTACTACAAAGCAGAAAACAAAACCAAAAAAACCAAAACCACAGGATTGCTCATTCCAGAAGTGAGAGACAAGAACAAACACAGCCTGGGAAGTCCCACGGAGCAGCTGTACAAATACCCGGCCACCAAGGTGAGGCCTTCTGCAGCTCCCGTGCCCATCCTCCTTCCCTGGAGAAAATCTGGGATTAGGGATAGCCCCAAGCACAATTGCACAAAGAGCCCATTACCCTGCCCTATGTTATCTATCCACTCCCTCTTGCATTCAGAAATGCATTTTTAATGTTCCATTTGCTTAATCCAAAGCTTGTTTAGTCCCTGGGTGCATCAGCAGACCCTGGAGTGCCACGTTGCAATCTGGAAGCCGAAGTGCTTGGACTGAGGTGAGTTTTACGCATAAAACATAAATCGCTGCAGCAGCAATGCAACATTCAGCCATTGCCAGCTTTTTTTTTGGCACAGCACAGTTTCTTCCCGGGGTGCATTCCACCTCCTGCAGCGACAGGAGGGGGCTGCAGGGCAGCGCCAGGCAGCAGCTGGGGGACGGCCAACCCCCAAATCCAGCCCCGAGTACACCTGCTGCTCTCTGGGCCATTCTGCCCTGCACATCCCCAGCCCCACAGCTGCTGCCGCCGCACCCAATGGCATAGAGTCAGAGAACCACAGACCATCCCGAGTTGAAGGGACCCACGGGGGTCACTGAGCCCNCGTGTTCCCACACGCACACCAGGTTCACCAGGTTCTATGACCCATCCTGGGTCCCCTTTATTTTAAGACCGCTCCCTGGCAGCCCCCAGCTCCTCTATCCTCGCCGAACACACGGACCCAGCCGCAGCCCGGACGCAGGGGACGCGGCTCCCCCCAGTGGCAGCGGGAGGAGCGGCCCCGGGCACAGAGCCCGGCCCAGGCCCGGCCCCCCCCGCGCTGTGAGCCCGGGGCCGGGAAAGGCCTTTGGTGACCCCGCGGCGCGCCCGCAACGGGGGAGCGCAGGTGGCAGCGGGGCCGTCCGGGCTCCGTGCTGTCACCCCGCGGCCGCAGGCACTCCCTGAGCCCCTGACGGCAGCAAAATGGAGCAGAGCAGAATGAAAAAGGCAGCTTGGCAAAGCTGTGCTGGGAGCCAAACTCTGGTGCTAGTCCAAGAAATAGTAAATTAACAGCACCGCACGAGCTCTGCGTGATGCCCCATCTGCGTGATGCCCCACCAGCCAGGCCCCGGCACCATGGAATGCCCACGACACCAATGCTGTCAGCCTGCCTACTTGCAAGGCTTCGCACCCCAGGATATCGTAGTAAAAATGTTTGGGGTTTGGAGGGTGTCTGCTGCTAGGGGCTTAATGGAGTGCACTCAGTTCTGGGACACACGCGGGATTTCCAGGAAGCGCCCGCAGTCCAGTGTGGTGACAGGGATGGTTTTGGCAGAATGACATCAATCCTCCAACGCAGTGCTGGGGCACCCTGAGGGCGACCAAGGGGGTTTGGGGCTGTGCTTGGCTCAGCATCGGCCCAGGACAGCCATCCTCCTCCAACCCAGTCACCGCCTCACTCCCAGCACTAGAACTGCACACGTGTGTCCCAGGCAGTCCAGAGGCTGCAGCTTGTTGCTCCTCTAAACTCGTGGCAACCATTCGCTGGCGGTAGGAGGAGAAGGAAGTGATTTTGATCCCAACCAATAAGAAATAGCTTTGTTTTTTCCTGCTAAATCAATTCCCCCCCCACGCACACCCAATATTCTGTTCAGAACCAATTAAGCTGATGATGATAATGAAAATGAGATGTTTTACTTCTGCTGTGCCCACCAGAATGAGAACAAAGTGATGGAAGCAAGGAGCCTCATTCCCAGGACTACAGCAAGGAGCCACCCCCTGCTCCCACCTTTCACCCATGCAGGGGCACAGGAGGGGTGGGAGATGTTTGCTACAGGAACCCAGCAGCACGGGATAATTCCCCTTCCCAGGAGGTTCTGCAGCCACCGTGTCACAGCCCGCTCCTCCCGGGGCTGTGCAGCTATTTGGCAGCTGGGTGCTCCTGGGAGTGCTGTAGCCATCACACAGCAGGGCCATCGCCTGCAGTCCTGCGGAGATATGAATATCATCAACAGGAGAAAGTGATAACACATTCCTGCAAATCCTGGTTGTTAGAACTCCCATCTGCGCGGATTAAAGGCCCAATGCCCCACACTGTGTGAGAGCACTGAGACTGCAAAGAAAAGGTGACAAGAAAGACCTACTCTCTTCTCCTTCAGAAATCTCCATCTGTCAGAGAGGAACCTCTCGCCCGACCTTGGTGAGGTCAGGAGATAGCATCTTCCCTAGAGCCCCACGTTCATGAATTTATTGCTCTCCTCCCCAGCTGCTTCCACCGCTTTTTATGCAATGGAGATGCCTACACGCGATTTCCCAGCACAGCAGTGGGACTGCAACGTGTCTTTGCTACATGCTCTGTTTCTCACCCCGTTTTCAGAGCAGCATTCGTAAAAAGAATAATTGTTGTGGTGCAGGAGCTGGGTCCCACTGCCAGCAGAGAGCTGTGAGCGCGGTGCTGCCTGGGCACAAGCTCCCACACATTTATTAGCACTTACACCAGGAAGTGGGACTGCCGAGAAGCCTCGTCCCTGCTGCCCAGGGTATTCAGAGATCTGGGAAGTGCTGGGGGAAGATGGAAACAGCACAGCCCGGGGAGGCTGAACTGACACCCCCACCTCTCCAGCTGCACTCACCCCCAGCATTTCGCCAGGGTGGAGGAAACGTGCACAAAGATTTCCAGATTTTCCCTCCCCGCTCTCAGCCCTGCTCCCGTGTGCTGCTGCAGGTCCTGCCGCCAGCAAAGGGTTGAGCCGGGGAAAGTAGGGCAGGGAGCGGTGCCGCTGCCGCGCAGGAAGGCACAGGGATACGGCTGACGAGCAGAGCGAATTTTCTGGCACACGGCAGAGCGAGGAAGGACGGAGCCGTCAGCTTCCCCGCGAGGATTTGTCTCAGCCACAAAATCAAAGCCCGACAGCAGCGGTGCTGGTGCTGGCAGCACGCTGCGCGTTTGAAGCACAGCAGGGAGATGGAGGGGCCGTGCCCGGGCTCCCCGAGCGGCGGCGTCCGCGGGCTGCAGCTCTCCCTCAGCCCCGAGCGGTGCAACGTCCTCCCGCTGCCAGCGCCCGTTCGCTGCAGGAAATCATCTCCAGCCGTGCCAGGAAAAAAAGGAGGAACGCTTTCCTAGAACAAGCGCTGTGGCCACGCGGGGCTTTTCTGCCAGAACGGCGTTTTGGGACGGCATTTGGCGCAGGAAGGTGGCAGACGGGGGGACCCCG
>WBMW01001917.1:12926-46349 GCA_013396635.1 Penelope pileata
GGGGCCGCTCCTTAGGGTGGGCGCTGCGGGCCGGGAGGACGGGGGCTGCCCGGGGGCTGCGGGCGGGGGCGGAGCGGCCGCCGGTCGGCTCGGCGCGGCCCCGCGCTGCTGCTGTCCCGGTGCCTGCGGGGCTGTGCGGGGCGGGGGCCCCGCCGCGATGTGTTCCTCCCCGTGCCGGCCCAGGTGCGGCCGTGCTGCCCGTGTGCGTGGCGGCTGGGGCTGGCCTCCAGCCCCCATCTCCGTGCCGCTCCGCCCCGCAGGAGCCGAGTGGTGGGCGCACAGCGCTCACCTTCGTGCTCCCGCCCCGATTTGCTCTCGGCCCGCCTGCAGTCCGCGGCTGGCAGGCGGCCTGCCCGGGCTGGGAACCGGAGGGTCCTGGAGGCCCCTTGCAGCCGAGCTGCCGTGCCTGCGTGACCCAGCAAGGGCAGCAGTGATTCCCGTGTGCCTGCTGATGAGGGGAAGGAGCAGTTACTCATCGGCTGGAGATATTCTGTGGGTGCGTTCACCTGTTTGCTGTACCCATCTGACAGCCTTCAAGGTGGTAGGAGGGGAAAAAACCCATGTTCTTCCCTACCTCCACCTACAGACCATGGGACCAGCCTCAGAGAGCTGAACTGTCTGCTCTGAAAGCAGCTTCCTTCTGATGCTGTTCCACCACCTGCTTCCCAGGTGGTTTAAGCGCTTGGGAACCTGAAAGCCTAAAAACGTTGCTCCTTTTGGTGACTAGTCAATGAAAGAGGAAAGCTGTCTTCATCTTCAAAAATGCTTATGGTGCTTTGAAATGTGGTTTTAATTTCATCTGAGGTGAAACAACCTGAAGCTGCTCAGGCAGGGGCCATGCTGTGTTGGTGTGGCACGTTTGCCTGGCGTGCTCTGTAGCACTCAGTGAAAAACGGGGCAGAGAACTGTCCTCTTCTGTGCCTCCTGGGTAGGGGTAGGTGTGTTTTGCTTTTTCATTTTAGAAACAAATGAGGAAATTATCCCCCACACCCCAGAAAAACCCCACTAACAGCCAAAAGCCCTTTCCCTATCTGGTTGTCCTTCCTTCCTTCCTTTCTTCTGGGCTTCTTCAGACCGGACAAGAAATGATGAACGTAAATAAGATGGAATGGGGTGAGATCTCCCCTGTAATATGAAGATAAAGAGGATCAGCTCCCTTTCCTTTCCCTCCTTCCCTCTCCAATAATGGAATTAAACATCGAGGGGAATTGACATAATGAGAAAATCAGTGTCCAGGGAGTTGCCTGACTTCTGACCTAGCCCTTAGCTGCACAGATCTGAGCCCTTTTGCATCAGGCAGTGCACAGGGGTAGAAGCGGTGCAGGAGGGTGTTGCTGTCTGGGAAGGATTCGCTTCATTTTCTTACGTCTGAGGTTGACTTTAATTACTGACTATCTCTCCAGCCCCGTGTTGCTAAAGGAAACTTGGGTGGAATTTTGATTTTAGTCTCGACAGCTGCAGCTTGTTTAGGCAATTGGCATCCTGGCATTGTAATATGATTTAGGATGACTCCAGCCGAATCCATTTTTTAGCTTCTTATGTAGTGGAAGATCTGGAACTGCTTGTGTGTGAGCTTGACTTCTGTCATGTAGCATAGAATACATTACGCAGCGTGGTGAGAACGTAAAAGGCAAAGAGCCCCATTTATTGTCCGCCTCTTTGTGTGAAAGGCTGTGTTTGAAACAACAATCCAGGGATGGAAATGGCTGAGGAGTTTGTAGCAGCAACTCCTGCGCGCAGCTGGCTGGCTGCTGGCCGTGCTCCCTCCTGCCAGGGAGGGACGAGCCGTGTCGTCAGCGCTGCGTGCTGTGGGGCCGGCCAGCGCGGCAGGGCCGGAGCAGGGCACAGTTATTGGCTTATCAGCTCGAGCACACAGGAGGTCAAAACTAATTTAAGGTTTGGTGGAGCTCTGGGGATGTGAGTGTGGTTATAGCCAGAGCTGCTCTGCCGGGCTGGTTCCTCTTTATCTTGGCTCGCGATTTCCCTTTCTTCTCGTGCATCCCGACGCTCGGAGCTGCCCGTCTTATTGATCTGAACAAAATGCTGTTTGTTATCAAAGCGCCCGAGCCAACCTTGGGGAGAACAAGCTGGATGCTGTGTGCCGTGCCTCTGAGGTCCCATTGTGGAGGCGCTGGGCTGATGTAACCCCGCTGGGGCTCTGCTCCCCACCAGCTCTGCAGCTGGGGTGGCTGCAAGGCAGCAGCCTCTCATCGTGGGTTGGGTCTGGAGGTGAATTCATGCCCTTTTAATATTTGTTAAAATATTGGGAGCCTTGTGCCTGTTAAAGCCATGATCTTGACCTTTATTTTCGGCTTCAGAAGACCGGCTATTATCAGTGCTTACTTAAAAACCAAGTTTGAGGTTGTGCAGATGTGCTGTCCTGGTGGAAACAGGAAGGAAAAAAGCTCCCACAGGAGGGAAAGAAGGGCTTTCTTTTACCTTTGTGAAAAATTAGACTGCTCCAATTAGAGCTCAAGTCTAACGAGGCTTTGGTTATTGAAAACAGTTGTGTGTCATATTATTCACCGATATCTGGCAACCTCGTGTACTGAATATTTATAATGAACTCTGCTGATGTGGTCTCTGCTGGGAAGTCTTAATCCTCTTCAGTGTGCGAAGGGATATACTCCTTTTGGCAGATAATTAACTGGTCTACTTAAAATTCTATGCTAAACCTGATTATTTTTTTCTTCTAACCAGTGAAGTCTGGCACCAGGCTTTCAGTTCTGCCCTCCTCTCACTTTGTGTTGGGATGAGGGGCATGAAGGGGCTGTGTGTGCAGGGGGGCTGTGTGTGCAGGGGCTGTGCTCTGCTCGTCCCCATGTCAGTGTGGTTCTGTAGGGCCCAGCCAGGCCAGGGGGTTGAGGACAGGATAATATTGACAGATCTCCCTGGCTTTGTGAGTGGTGGATGGGCGACGTGGTGAGGGGGTGAGCAGCAAACTGGCACGGGGCAGCGAGGGAGCTGAGACCAGGAGTGGCCCTGCAGTGTGGGATGTCAGCTGGGCACCGGCATGGCTTGCTTGTGGGCTCTCCACCTGATGCTGACTGAGTGGTTCAGATCATTTCCAAGTCCAAACCAGTGTCCTTGCCCTTAGCAGTGTGGCCCAAAGGCCATTTAAGAGGTGTGATCCTGTATGTTCTGGTGGATTTGGAGAGGATTGCGTTTGATTTGGGCCTTGCTTTAACTCTGTTAAGACTTGTGCATTTGAACAGGCAATATTGTCTAGTAACCCGTTCCCAAAGTGAGGAAACTTCTTGAGATCTGATTGCTTTGGTCCAGAAGCTTAAGGGTATATTTTTGCTCAATTCTTGTAGAAAATAGAGGTGTGTGGGTTCTGTCTGTGAGTGGACTTCCTGTCTTGGTGTCTTTCTGCTGAAAGAAAAAATTCTTGGTTAGTAGTTGAGATTGAGAACAGCAAGAAGCAGACTGTAAGGTAGGGAGAACATTGTTTTGTTGCTGAGTTTGGATCTGGTTGCCTTGCTGTTACTTCTGTCTTCAGTGACACCTCAAGCACACTCTTACAATCTCTGCAGGAGCGTGGAGCAGCCGGCAAAGGCGTCTGGGGCTCTGAGGGCAGCCAGCCTGCAGCAGAGGCAGGCAGCTAGCTGACGTGGTGCAGGACCCCCTGGGTTTTCTTCCTGCAGCAAATGGAGTTAATGACCCAAGAACCATTTGCAGAGTTTATGCATGAATCTGGTCATTTTCAAATGCCAGAGGACAGAAGATGGATAGAACCTGGAGGAGTGGCTGTGCTTTCTCGAGCTGTTCCTTCATTAGCAGGTAGCTCCCTTTGGAAGCAGTTGGAAGCTTCAGGTTTGCCAAGCTGCTCTGACGTGTGTGGTTTATGCCTGTGGCTGGGGCTCTGCTGTAGGGCACAGCCCAGCGGCCCCTGTGCACAATGGGTGAGCTGCAGCCTGTTCCTGGAATGCCTTGTGGCATTGGTAGGGATGAAAACCTGCTCGTAAAATAAAACTAACAAAATCCTACAGCTAGAATGCTTAGTTTGCTTTCTGTGCGTCTCTTCTGCCTGAAAAAATGCTGTGGGCTGCTTGCGAGTGAAGCAGGGTGCTGCATGGAGCTGGTTTCAGCTGTCCCGGGTGGGGAGAGGTGGCACCTTGTCACCCGCTGCTGCCTGTGTTGTCACCTGCTGTGCTGTGTGGGCACAATGGCCTGTCCCCACGCTGCTGGGTGGAACACGGCGGAGGAGCCCCGAGCGCTTCGGGGAGCTCCCAGCATCACAGCGCAGCGAGGGAGGCTGCAGCCAGACCTTGGGAATGTGCTGTTGGGGTGGGGAGGTAAGGGAGCTGCCAGAGCTGTGGCCTGGAACAATGGCCTGAGCACGGAAAAAGCCAAGCTGAAATAACAGAGACCAGCCCAGGTCGTGGCCACGGCAGAATGCTGCTGAGCTCATGCTGAAAGCGTGCGGGAGAAGCGTTGGGTAATTCGCTGCGGGTGGGTCAGGAGGGTCTCCTGCCTGTGCCTACTTTTCTGCAGGAAAAACATGATATAATGAGGGGAATAACAGATCTGCAGTTGGAGCAGAAGTAGGAAATGTTCCCCGTGTTAAAGAAACCCAGTCCAGCCCCTCTCTTCCCCTGCTCCAGCTGGGATGCTGTTAGCTCGAGCACCCAAAGATGTGTGCTGTGGGGTGTTCGCTGAGACTGAGGGCAGGAATGGAACTGCTTTCAGTCTTTTTTCCCTTTGCTGTTAGACAAGCAGTAGTTAATGCAGTGACTTAGTGTGCGTAGTTGCATTAGCAGCACGATAAGAGCCCAGCTGGGCAGTGCTGGGGCTGTTGGAGAGTGGCTCTCCCGGAGGGCCCGGTGCCGCTGCCGGGATGCAGGGAGGTGCGTTGGGGTCAGCAGAGCTGCAGCCTCAGGGCAGGGGAGGCCTCTGCTACGAGGTCCACCTTTTATTTCACAATTATTTTCCGTGAAGCTGCTTCTCGTGTGCTAAAAATCTCTGCACGAATGTTTTTCTGTTAACATGGCAACACGGCGTGCGGAGGTGGAGATCTTCAGCTCAGCTGTGGCTTCTCGTGTGGCGTATGAGAACTCGTGCTGCTGGGCCAAGTTCTGCTCTGCTTTGCAGCTGGTTTGTAGTATCAGATGTCTTCTGCCATCCCCTTCTTGTGGTGAACGTGCTGATGGATTGAGTTATTGACATAAATCACACATAGGGCTCCAAAGGGGACTTCAAGACATACTTTGCTTACGGATTTTTCAGGAAGAATGGGATAGCTTGTGCTGTGCCAGGCAGGCAGGTGCCCGGCTGCCGTGTTCTGGACCAGTGTTTCCCTGACTGTGTTGCAGCCTTCCTCTGCAAAAGGCTGAGCGTGCAGGGGCCATCTCATTACCTCTAACTGCTGGGGGTGGTGTGGGTCCTCTAGAGCAGCGCTGAGCTCTCGACAGCTGCTGGAGCAGTTTCTCATTTCTGTCTCTGAGGAGCTGAGCAGCTGCTGGCAACCAAAGTCCTGGGGCTCTTTGGGGCTGGGGGAGCAAGCTGTGGGTGGTGAGGTCTGGGTGCTGTGAACGTGTCTCTCCCTGTGTCTGGCTGCACGTTTGTGTGAGTGAGCTCTGGGCCCTGCCTGCAGAGCAGTGCAGCAGCCGGGTAGCACTGCTGCTCTGTGACAACGCTGGTGGGAAGGGTTAATTTGGAAAATGTCTTTTCTTTCAGTCGTGTTGATTGGAGACTCCGGAGTTGGGAAGAGTAATCTTCTGTCCCGCTTCACGCGCAATGAGTTCAATCTGGAGAGCAAGAGCACCATCGGGGTGGAGTTTGCCACCAGGAGCATCCAGGTGGATGGGAAGACGATAAAAGCACAGATCTGGGACACTGCAGGGCAGGAGCGGTACCGTGCCATCACTTCAGCGTGAGTACTGCCTCCTTCCCCAGGCCAGAGACGTTCACAGGCAGAGATTCAAGGACACACATCTGGGATGTGACAAAATCCTTGTGGCAGACCTTGCTGTAGGTCCAGGTCATGAGGTAGCAAATACTGTGTTATTTGATTGGTATAATGAAAATAACGCTTAGATTCTAATGATACTGTTACAGAAAAATGTTAGCTTAAATCTAAAGTCTGAGAAATTCTGTTTGGGTCTTGTGGTTTGGGTTTTTCATCTGCCCTGGGTGTGCTGTCTTCCATCACATGGAGCGAGCGTCATTTCTGGTCGATGCTGTTTCTGATTGAACTGCTTAGCATCAAATTTTGGTCTAGGCATGGTAACTCACTGTGATGCAAGCAGCTTCTGGTCCTCATTGCCCACTGAATCTTGAGATTTAGGGTGTTTTTAGGACAGTCTGCAGCCACAAACTCCCCTCAGATCTCAGTGAGTGTGAATTAATCACAGCCCTGAAAATGAGGTCCAAGGATGTCGATAGGAAGGCAGCAGTGGTAGCGCTGGGCACGTCCCTGGTTAGAACAGTGGTGCTGAAAGTTTTCAGAGCACCTTGATAACAGAGACGGTGTCCTAAAATGTGACATCTGGTTGCATCTGTTTCTATGCAGGTAGGAGATAAAAGTATGTTTTAGAGAAAAAAAAAACAAACTGCTGGCAGGCTTGGTTATCATAGGGTTGAAATGTTGGTGTTAGAGATGTATCACTTCCTAAAGGTACAAGCTTGTTCCTGAGTAATGCACAGATTAAGCCATTAGTATGAAACTTGACGTGAGGGGAACTGTTCTTGTTGAGGTGAATAGGGTAAGACAGAATAATGGGAGAAAAAAAATAAAAGAGCGCGGTCCAGAGGGAGCAACGTGTGGTGAGAGAACGCAAAAGAAAAGTAGTACAGAAGCTGATGTAAGTAGCAGTATCAAATCGCATTTTCCCAAATTTGTTAGCGTGTTTTTCAAAATGCTTTTGCAACCCTTGCATTGTCCTTGCTGCTGTAAAACGTTAGCAGAAAAGCTGCTGGGTGAGTCAGGTTCAGCACCAGGCTTGGCTGCTGGGGTCAGTGCGTCTGGGCCCTGCAGCGCTGCCTCTCCCTGGGCTGGCACCAGCTCCTGCTCCACGCGCTGCTAGGCCAGTTCAGCTTGCTAAGCCAGCAGCAGAGCAACCAGCAGCAAAAAGTGAGGGTTTTGTGCTGACTTGGTGCTCTGATTCAGTTCAGTGGTGTGCCAGCACCAGACAGGTGCTGGCAGAGCAGAAGAGGAATGATGGGGCTGTGTGGACAGGGACTGTGGACATCATAGGAATGCTGATCTGCGTTTGCTTTGTCGTCCTCAGCCCTTGGCTTGAGTTGAAATGGGCCCAAACCTGCGCTGAGAGGGCAAATTGTTCTTAGGTTACAGACCTGGGGGTTGGTGGCTGGAGGTTTCCCTCTGTAATGTTCTTAGAGGGACAGGAGTTAGCTGGAAAAGCAGGAGGAAATACTGACGTTTCACTAAGGATTACTTTTCCAGGTTGAAAGGTAAGTTGCAACTTCACAGAAACCTTCTAGCAAGTGCTGATTCTGAAGTGCATTGTGAATTTTCTTGTGCTGTTTTGGCAGATGAAAAACACAGTGATTTCTGCAGTCCCTCCCTCATTTTGTTCAATACATTTCGGTTTTCTAGAAATGTCATTTTAAAAAACAACAAAACATTTGGAACTTGTTTTTAGTGGATGTTTTTTAAAGGAGGAAAAAGATAATAATGCAAAGCTGCAGTATTTGAATCTGCACAGCTTTCTGAATGGGAGGGGAATGTTCTTAACTTCTTTCAGCAGCAAACAGTGCAGGAGAACCAGGTGCTGGGTTTGTGTGATGCACATGGGTGTCTCGAGGACTGTGCCTTGTGTGGTTTCAGGTATTACCGCGGTGCTGTCGGGGCCCTTCTCGTCTATGACATTGCCAAACATCTCACCTATGAGAACGTGGAGCGCTGGCTAAAGGAGCTTAGGGATCATGCAGACAACAACATTGTCATCATGCTGGTGGGTAACAAGAGCGACCTCCGCCACCTGCGAGCTGTGCCCACCGACGAGGCCCGGGCTTTTGCAGGTTTGTAGGCAGTGTGCTCTGGGCTGGTGCCTTCTGAAGTTGCATGCTGTTGCAGAATGGAATCACACTATTGTTGTCCAGGGTTGAACTTTCACCTCAAGTTTTATTTTGGCCTAAAAAAAGATGTTTAAGATTTTATAGTTGAAAGTACCTTGGCTTATTAAATCATGTATGGTGCTTTTTCTTCTTAAATCTGTTGGTAGTACGTGTTTGTGAGACTCTGCCCTTGAGCTGTCTGATATCTGAAGCATAAACACTTCCTCTAGGAAGGCTAGAAGACAGTAAGCAACGTTTAGAGGAGAAACTACCTCAATATAGATGTAAAATATCACAACACAAAATGTCTTTCCTTCCTTCCTAGAGGCCTGACTATGGAGAGCTGCAAATGAATTCTGACCCTTCTCTTAGATGGTGCAGCTTCTGCTTCAGAGCACTGATGCGTATAGCAGTGTCACCTGGTCTCATTTAAATGCAATGATCATCAGACTTGGAGATTACCAGTTGTTTTGGGAAAAATCTAGTTGGTTAGATAAGCTGCTGCCACTGTGTTACTTCTCTCTCTTCCTTATCTTGCAGAGGACTGATCAAATGCTCTTTTGCCTGTATAGGCCAATGGACATTCAATTTACTGTTGTGCACCTGTCAAGCTTGGAGCTGGGATTTAAATCCATAGCCTTTAAAATCCTTTTAGGAATATTACTAGGGCTTGCTTAAACATGTTTTGTGAAGTTTGCTAGTAAGCAAGTGCCTGTGTTTAGTGAAGTTGCTTTAAATTTTCAGCTGAATGAGAGATAATGTTGATATAAGAGAATCAAAACAAGTAGGCACTCTGGATAGAAGATTGCTTTGCTCATTTGGTTCAACATCTTGCTTCTTGCCCCTGACTCTCAACTAAGGCTGTTCTAAATAGGTGGTGTTGTACAGGTGTTGCAGTTCCAGCTCTGTGACTGCTGTGTGTCTGGGCAGGTGGTGCTGAACCACTCCAGGCTGGGTGTTTGGTGTTTAATCACAGTTGTTAACACTATATAGTGTTTGTGTTCTAAGAGGCAAGAAAAAGTACTCTGTTACCAAGAGGCTTATTGTAAGATGGAGGTGGGGCCTGTGTAAGGAAGTACAAATCTATTTGTCTGTTTTGGGATGCGGAGGAGTATTGTGCAACAGTGCCAGTGCAGCCAACATAGGTTAGCCTGTGCTCTTGCTCAAGATACTTCTAGGAGCAGTCTGTAGCCAGGTGAGAATAGTGCTGTGCAAGACTGGGCAGAATGTATTGCTTGGCTGAACAGGGACTGCCATGAGGAGAATATTCTCATGCTATAGAGAGGAGTGGTCAAAGGTGGTGCTGCTGAAAGGCTCGTAGCTATGTCAGTGGTGCACCGACTTGTTCCAGTGTAATAGGGAGGGGGAAAAAACCCAACAACTTAGACCCTGCCTGATTTCCCCCTTCCAACCTGNCTGAGCCACTTGTTATTTATTACAGAAAAAAATAACTTATCCTTTATTGAAACTTCTGCTCTGGATTCAACAAATGTAGAAGAAGCCTTCAAGAACATCCTTACAGGTATGGTTTGTTGAGGATTCAGAGGACCTACTGAGGCAGTGAACTTTCTTCACAGACACAGTTTGCTGTTATGGAGACTGTTCTGGAAATGAATGTCAGTGATGATGATTTGTTTGCAACCTGTCTCATCTTACCTTTACGTTCTGCCCCAAACCCCACGCACCTTTCTGCCCAAGAATCTGGAGATGTTTGGGCTCCGCATATTCCAAAAAGTGAGGCCATTGCAGTTGGACTGTTGGAAGAACACTAGTCGTTGTGTGCCAGCACAAAACCTAGGTGCTAAAGCCACAGACATGGTAGGAAGCTAAATGTCCCAGAGTGTTCTTTGGTACTGAAGGGAGCTGGTGTGTGATACTTCTGTCCACACTCCTGAGCTCTTGCGCTCAGATGATGGCAAAGGTCGTATGCAACTATGCACCAACAGCACAGCTGCATGCATTCTGCCTTCTGGGAATGTCCCTTAACTGTCCCAGGAACTGTCTGGGAACATGATGGTGGGCCAAAATGAAGCTACTGAGTTCATGGTGTCCAGTTGCAGCTTTAGGACTTGATGTGTATGTGTGGGAATGCCGTGTGGCTCATGCAGTCAGTTCACTACATGGAGTATCAGAGGGACTCCAGGTAGTAGTGTTCTGCTACTTGTTTTTGTCCTTTTTCAGACTGGGGCTTGGGATTTCCATGTCTCTAGATGAGAGTACTGCCTGTGTGTGTTTTCTTGGTCCTGGAATAAGGGAGCACCCTACTGCACATGAGGTTTAGGGGTAACCAGTAAAGCTGGTTGCTTTAGGTATACCAGCAAGTCCTCCTTACTGCACTAAGCCAAAAAAACAAAAGCAAAGAAAAAGCGCATCAAAAGCAGTTTTGCTGATTGGCTCACAGGAGGTTCCAGCTGCTGTTTGGCAAACTTGAGCCAAGTGCTCATTTGACCTCTGGAAGAGTGCAGCTCAGCTGTGTGCTGAAGACAACACATTTGTTGGAAACAACTTTGTTTCCTTGAGAGTGAGGTGTGCCAAGAAGTGAGTTACATGGTCAAGGGTTAGGGTTAAGAAAAGGAGGAAGGACAGGGCTGAGGATGTGTGCGTGCTGGGAGATGGGTAGGCTGCAAATGGTGAAAGTGGGAAGCACACAGAGCAAGAGGTGCTTAAGATAAGCATTGCTTGTCTCTGCAGTTATGTCAGTTGGGGTGGGTAACCTCTGCAATGGATTTGGCCTGGTCTTGCTCTAACTTTAGTTAGGTGTTAGTTTGTGTGAGGCACTGGCGTGTGTCGGCACTGCGTGCTCGAGCAGTCTGTGTTCCACGAGATGTGTTATTTTGGCAGCAGTCTGAAGTGACTCTCTGCATTTGGGTAGCTCTGTGCCTGAGCTCATCCTTGGAAGCGGAGTCCTGGGAGCCATGGTGCTGGCACACCCAAGTGTCTGAAGGAAGCCAGCATGGGCCTGAAAGGAACTGGAACTAAATAATCCTGGTAAACTTGAGCATCTCTGCATTCAGAGACTCTGCCTTCTGCCCTAAATTCTGCATTAGTCATGTTATGAGGGATTGTGAGCTGATGAATATCAAAAATATATGAATATTTTTGTAACAGATCATAGAATCATAGAATGGTTCAGGTTGGAAGGGGCCTTAGAGATCATCTTGTTCCAACCCCCCTGCCATGGGCGACACCTCCCACCAGACCAGGTTGCTTAAAGCCCCATCCAGCCTGGCTTTGAATACTTCCAGGGAGGGGGCATCCACAACTTCTCTGGACAACCTGTTCCGGTGTCTCACCACCCTCACAGTGAAGAATTTCTTCCTTATACCTAGTCTAAATCTACCCTCTTCCAGTTTATAACCATTACCCCTTGTCCTGTCATTATCTATAAGATAAGGAGGGGTTTGATATAACCACACTTGAGCATTAGTTCAGCCTCAAAATGCTGTTTGACAAGACAGGGAATTTACCTGTTGTTTCAAAGTATCCACTCCTGAAAGTAGAATTGGAAGTAATTGGTAGTTAGCAAAGAACCCTTAAATTTCAGTGTGACATAAGTAGGAAGAGGCCTATCAAACAGGTATTGAGTTAACTGTTCTTCCTCTGGCTGCCCCATGCAGTCTGAGTCTTATCCTAAAGAGTAGAAGACTTAGTACACTTTGTGCTGTCTCCTCAAGAGCTCTTTAAGATCCATACCGTGACGTGGACACTTGGCAAGATCCTGTTCCTGATTTTTGCTTGCCATAGCTGAATTCTGGAAGGATAAGCTATTTCTGTATTCTCACCCCTGTACACTGTTTTGCGGAGTTGTGCCTGATTCACGTGTCCCACCACAGCTCAAGGTGAGCATTTTCTGAGCTTTTTTTTTTTTTGTGACAGGATGCTGGTTTCAGTTAAATGAGAATGAGCCTTTGTGCTGGTACTGCTTGATTATCAGGAAGTGTCTGATGTTTGCTTGTTGGACACTGACCAAAGAATTGGCTTTTATTGCTGTTTCTTGATTATGTATGAATGAGAGCCTATTACTAGGAAAACAAATGAGTTTTAACTTGGTGAATTCTGTAAGGCTCTTTCAGGTTTGTTTTGCAGAGGTGTGGGGGCAGCCAGTAAGAAGTCATGGTGCCTGGTGCTAGCTGGCTCTGATAGCAGAAGTGTGTTAAAGAGGAAGATGACCAAGAAGAGGCAGGCAGGAGAAAAAGGGATAGCCAAGCTGCTGCTTGAAGAAAAAAACCTGATGGATTAAGAGTGGGTTAGGTTCTGCTGCCCAGCAAAATTTGGATTGAATTATTAAAGCTGCTGGTGAAGTAACTGGAGAATATTGCTGTTGGGACAAAGCTGTAGCGAAGAGCAGCTGGGGCCTGAGCTCTTGTGCAGAGCAGCCTTGAAAGGAGGTGCTGCATGTCTGTGACACTTGGCTGCATCTGAGGTGACTTGCCTGGAGCTCTGTGGTGGTATCTGTGGGCTTAACGCCCTGAGCATGGTTCAGCCATCACTATCCATCCTGTCTTCCCTTGCGGTGTTGTCCTGAGACTGACCCTGGGTAGAGAAAATGGCCAGAGGTTCTTCCAGGAGAGTCACAGTGCTGCCTGGTGTAACAGATAACAGATGCTTAAGGAGCCAGAACTTGAGCTGAGGTCAGGCCTGGGCAAACTCAACTCCACACACTGTCCCTGGGCAGCATCCTGGGTGGGCTCCAGGAGAGCTTGGTAATAACTCTGAACAGCTAGTGTTCAAGAACACTGCTGAGCACAAGACGGGGAGGATGTCACAGTCTGTACAGTACCTGCTTCCCTGTAAGCAAAAAGAGACTGAGGATAGCCAGTGGCAATGAGATCAGTCTTGGGTTAAAAGCTTCTATTTTAAACAGGGTAAGTATGTGCAGCTTTTTAAAGAAGAAATAAACCTCAGCAAAACTCAAAACAAGAAACCAATCAACCCAAACCCCGCAGAATTTTAATCCTTGAGAAAGGCTTTGTTGCTGTTCTGAGGCTGTGGCAGTTGGAATGTGACCATAATATTTACCGCAGACTTCCAGGGAGGTGCTTGCCCTTTTCCTGTCTCACAATGGAGGGAAGTTGGACAGAGGGCTTACAGTCAGTGAAATAAATGATTGAAAAATATTTCAACTTGAGTTATTTCTACGGACTGTGCAGTTGAAGTGGTTTCTTTCTGAAAGCTGCTAACCTGGCAGTCTTTCTCCAGCAGTTACAGCTTTGTGAACATGTGTGCATTCAGGCATGAATTATTTTGAGTCAATGAAATGAATTTTCTCAGGAATGGCATTTTCAGATCAATACGGGGCCTTGTGGAACCTTGTGTCTTTCACTTCCATAGATGGGAAAACTGATTTGTTACAGAGAGGAGTAAGTGTTTCTGTAACTTGGTAGGGACAGCTTGCCAGAAGCTAAAGGGTGAAGTGGATACTGTCATTGCTGCTGTCTGGTGATGTTTTGCAAGCATCCTTTTCAGTAATGTTGCCTATTTTTATTAAAAAATAAAAACTCCCATTTTAGAAATGAACATTCCTATTCCTTCTTCATTTAAAAAGCCTTTTAATAATCCTCATGTTCAGGGAGTCATTGAAAGGTATGTTATAGGAAATAGCTGTTGTGGGAGACAGTAAGGAATCTTGTCTTCAGCTTTTCCAGACAGAGCTGCAGTGTTTGGTACAGAGCTGGAGAGCCAGACAGATGTTACGCTGCACAGCTGCTCAGAGCAGATTCCCTTCCACAGCTCCCTGGTTAGAATACTCTCATTCCTGGTTTCAGCCATCTTCTCTGACAGCTTGCACACCCCTCTGTTGGGGGGAATGTCTTCCTGGGCTCTAACAAGTCTGTTCTTATTTCAGAGATCTACCGCATTGTTTCGCAGAAGCAGATTGCAGATCGGTCTGCACACGATGAGTCTCCTGGCAACAACGTAGTGGACATCAGTGTCCCACCAACCACCGACGGACAGAAATCCAACAAACTCCAGTGCTGTCAGAACCTGTGACCTCCTGTGATGACTCTTAGGCCCCTCACTTCGTCTGTGCTTCATTTAGAAACTTGTGTGCACTTCTTTATCTCCTGTGATTCAGTGACTCCCTCTTCCCCCCTCTACCCCAGCTCCTCCTTTCATCTTAGAGCTTAAATTGTAGGGCTAACATTCCCCTGCCTCTGAAATCCCCTTGAATGTGATGACTTTTGGGCTTGAAATGTTGGCACTGATCTGATAGACATGTTTGTGTTGGAACATCTGCTGCTGGATATTATCCCATGAACACTCTCCTCAAACGGTTTTGGGTTTTCCTTCTGGGAGAGAAACCATGGGGACTTGACTAGAACAGTTGAAGAAATAACTACATTTAGGTTATAAGGCTTTTTCCTCCCGTAGTCAGATTTTTCTCTTGCGTTTCTGTAAACATGGGGGAGAAATTAAAAGGAAATAGCTGTCCTTCCAAATGCTCTGTTTTCTGTCCTGATGAAGTCTCACAGTGAGGTTTTTAGTGGTTGCACACACATAAGAAAGCTGTTGAAAATAACATTACTTATTATGTAATTACCCCTAATACAGTTAGTCTGGCTGTGTAGTTTACTGTTTCCTGCCTGGGAAATCTTTCTCTATTCTTGTTTTATTTGGGAACAATGAAGTATGTTTGCATTGCTTTTTCTGCCACCATGAATGCCTGTGCTGCTTGTGCAGGCTTTATGAAGTGGCTTAATATTTATTCATGGCTTATGTTAATCAGTTAACATTATGTACAGTAAGTGCCAGCATATTCCTTTCAAAAAAAACACTTTTGCAACCTGTACAAGTAGGCTTATTTTGTACTGTAGATTGGTGTCTAAAAGCAGGATCTTCTCTAGTTCAGAATTTTTTTGCATGCTGCTTTTTCTCTAGATCTCCCCTACCCCGTTTGGAGTGAGTGAAGCAATATTTTCATGTCATGTATATACCTGCACTTGTAAGGGTTTTGGTTGTTGTTAGAGAAACACAATACTTTATACATTTTGTAAAACTTCCGCAGAACCATAGCATCTTGAACTTTTCTTTTCATGTTCTTTCACTATTGACCTTGCGCATAATCTTCTTGACCTTTACTAAAATGCATAATAAGATTTCACATAATAACTACTAACCTGTTGTTTCCCTCTTATTCTGTTTTACTGAACTGCAGACTGTAATTCTCAAATGATTGTACTTCACCTGATGTAACAGATCTGCCATCAGCAGGGCTAACTACTATAATATTTTGTTCTTGCTGAATGGGAGGAATGTGATCACAACTTCATGTAGTCGGTCTTTTGCTAGCTTGTGAAAATTCTCTGTGATGATGGCTTTTCATCACTCACTGGCTCTCTGACACTTGCATCCCTCCAGTAAACACTGAATGTTACGGTGAGGCAATACTGGGCGAAACTAAAGGAAGGGATGGAGATATGTGCTGCTCTCTGAAGGCTAGTGAAGCAATTTGCAGTGAATTTTTGCTCTGTATACTCCTGAATTCTGAGACTGTGCCTCACTCGATGAATCCTACCTGCATGTTAGTGAGTTGAAATATCTCCTGATACAAAGCAAATATGAAACTGTAAATTGTACTTGAAGGGGAAATCTGACATTCCAGTCTCAACTGTTCTGTCTGGTTATGTAATAAAATTAAGGGCGGTTAACTCTGATGGTTTTTATTTTGTCACATCTCCAGGTCAATGCCTTTACTTCTTGCTGTGTACACCCAGCGAGCTGTAGCTCACAGCGAAGGGGGCACCTAGCACGTCCACTTGTCAGCTTTGTTTAGGGGATGCACTCGAGGTGGAGGTGAGCACGCTCGCAGCTGAATCCCATTGCATGATGACAGGAATTCCTCTCTGGGCATCGCAGGATGGTGCCCCGGTACAGGAAGGGCTTTCAAGCGCTTGGTGCTTTTGTTAGAAGCACCCTGTTGAGATAAAGTGTGCCAAGCGGGGGCTGGCAGCTTCTCCTTTGCGGTCGCCCTGGGCCAGGCTGTGACGCGCAGGTGTTTGGGAGGCTGAGCACAGCGTCAGGGAGAGGGGGGATGCTGACGCTGAACACGTGCCCTGGACCGGTTGCTCAAAACGTTATAGAGAGATTATTTGAAAAGCGCTGATAGCCAGCACGCAGTTACGATGACTTCTTGTCAGGCCTCGCTGCTGCGGAACGGCCCGGCCCGGGGTGGGGCGAGGGGGCCGGGACTGGGCGTGAGGGGAGGCCCTGTTCCCTCATTAAGGAAATGAAGAGCAGCGGAGTTGCAGCTGCGGTCCGGGATCTCCGCCACGGGGCCGCCGGGGGCACCCGGCGCTGCAGCCGCCGGCTCCGCTCCCCTCAGGGCGGTGCGGGGCCGCCCCTAGAGGCGGGGCCAGCTGGAGGGGCGTGGGCAGATGGAAGGGCGGGGCCAGATGGAGGGGCGGGGCCTATCTGCTGCTCCGCCATTGGCCGTCTCCTGTTGCCAGCGTGGTCGCGTTGCGACGCCGGCAGAGCTCCCGCGTAGCCCATTGGGCTGGAGGGTTGTGACGTCAGCTCAGCGCAGCGCGGGGATTGGCGGACGCCCGGCGGTGCGGCGGCAGGTACGGGGCGGTGCGGGGCGCGGGGCCGGGCCGCGGCGTTGGTGAGAGGTAGGCCGGGCCCGTGAGCTCGGGGCCTCCCGGCTCTCTAGGCCGGGCCGCGGGGATGGACTCTGCAGGGCGGCTCCGGCGCGGGGTCCCGGCTCGGCCCGGCTGCTCCGCCTGGTACGGGGCCCTCCTGGCCTCTTCCGGGGCCGTGCGGGGCATGCCCGCGGCTGCGGCGCTGCCGTTCGCTCTTCGGCCTTACCCGGCGCGGTGCCCGTAACGCAGCCCCGTCCCCTGCCCGCGCCCCTCCCGTGGGAGAGGCCGCGGGGTGCGGAGCTTCCCGGAGGGGAGGTGCCGGGGCCCCGCCGCTGCCCGCGGTGCCGTCGCTCCTGAGTGCCGCCGCGGGGGGCTCGGCCGGGCGCTGGGGGCTTTTCTGATGGCCGCACACGGGCAGGTGGCACCGGGACTGGGATCCGCAGCGCTGCCCCGTGGTCTGAGCCCGCCGCCCTTGGCTGCGAGCGGCCCCGGGGCAGCACGGAGCGGTTCTGCCGCTGCGGGGTGAGCAGGGGCTGCCCCCGGCCCGAGCAGCCCCGGCCCTTCCCCTCCTGGCGTTCGGTGCCTGTTAGCAGCTGCAGGTCGGCTGCCTGGGGCCTGCGTGTGTGGCTGCTCTGTGTGTGTGTGGCTGCTCCTCGTTCTGGTCACGCAGGCAGCTGCAGGGAGGCTGCTGCAGGGCCCTGGCTCTCCAGCTGCACTGGGAGCACTGGTGACATTCTGCCAGGAGGCTCCAAGAGACAGGAGCGGGGCCGGGAAATCCCTCTGTGGCAGTGCCCGGTGGGCATGGAGCAGCCCGAGCTGAGGCTGTGTGCCCCCCCCGCCCTGCGGTGCCGCGGGGCAGCGGTGACACCGAGCTGCGTGCCTGCACCCTGGGGCTGAACCCAGCCCGAATCTGCGTTTGTGTGGGCTTGGGTATCCGGCACCGCTGGCAGTCTGTGGGACATAAAGGGGAACAGAAGAAAGTAACAGAACGTTATTGCTTGTTTGCAGTGTGCTCGGCTGCCCTTTCATGTGTTTGTTTATTTTGCTGTGGGATTGCACTGGGGCTGCAGCCTGCGGGCTCCCTGTGCAGGGCGGCGAGGAGCCTGGCAGGTGGGCAGCTCTGGCTGTGATCACTGCAAACAGCTCCTGGCGGGGTTCACAGAGCTGGGAGAGGGGCTCTCCCATCCCAGGTCACTGCTGCTGGCCTGGGTCGAGCAGGAGCAGCACGCAGCGTTTCCCTGCAGGAAGCTGCAGAATCCTTGAGAGCTGTGTGGCCAGGATCAGCGTGAGCTGGGGAGGCGAGGGGGGGGGCTCTGACCCCCGTGCTGCTGGGGGACCATCGCACCCCTCACCGCGGGGCTTCCCAGCAGCTCTGCAAGCAGGGGTTCAAGGCACAACGTAAATGTAGGGGCTTTTTCCTCTATTGTTTGAAACATCTTGGTTTCTGACTCTGAAAAACACAGAACTTTTTATTGGAGGATGAAGGAAGGGATCAGGCATCCTGAACTGTAAACTACAGGATGAGTTTATTTTTCCCCTACTTGACTTTGGCTCAGTTTGGGATATTTGGAGTTTTCAGAGTTTCCATACGCTGCTCGCTCCGTTCCCCTCCAGCAGTCTCTCAGCGCGGTTCCTGTTCTGCCCCCCAGCTCTGTTCCCTGTTGCTGATTTGGGCACGTGCCCTCCGCTCGCTCGGTGACAGTCGATGGCCGTCCCCTTGTCTCTGTCTCCTTGAGAACACCGGAACCGCTGCTGAGGAGGAGGGAGGCGCGGTCCCTGTGCAGGGACAGATGAGCTACGTGGAAGGTGGGGAGAATGGAGGTGGTAGAATCATTGGAGATGGATGGGACCTGTAAAGGTCAGCTGGTCCAGCTGCCCGCGGTGAACAGGGGAGGATGGGGCCGGTGGTCTTTGACATCTCCATCAGTGACCTGGGCAGAGCGCAGCCCCAGCAGCCTGCTGCTGGCATGGAGCTGGGAGCAGTGGCTGCGCACCAGAGGCTGTGACATCAGCGAGAGCTGGGCAGAGAGGAGCCTGATGAGGTTCAAGGTGGGCAAGGGCAGAGTCCTGCACCTGGGGAGGAATAACTGCATGCATCAGTGCAGGCTGGGGGCTGAGCTGCTGGCAAAGAGCTCTGCAGGGAAGTGTGGTGGGTGTGCTGGTGGCCCAACAGGGTGACCGTGAGCCAGCAGTGTGCCCTGGGGAGCACTGCACAGAGGGGGCTGCAGGGGCAGGGGCTGCTCCTCCCCTCTGCTCTGCCCTGGGGAGGCCCCAGCTGCAGCCCTGGGCCCAGCACAATTTGCAGGGTGCCCTGCAGCTCTGGGCCATTCTCAACTTTTATTTCCTCCCGATTTTTTTGTACTTCCCTGCTGACGAGGCCTGTGTCTGCAGAAGAACCAGGAATGCAAACTAAGTGGAAAAATTGCAGACTTAAGTGGGGGAGAGAGAGAGACTGGGATTTTGCAGCCCCGATACCAGCTGTGGAGTTGCACTTCAGAATTGAGGAGGGAACAGAGGAGTGGGCAGAAGGGAGATGCTGCCATCAGCAGAGAGCAGCACATCCTCTGCTTTGGCTGACCACGGGGAAAGGGGATGCTCACGGGTGGGTGCTGGGTTCGCAGGCTGTGCTGGTGCCAATCACAGAACCATGGGGGCCGGAAGGGAGGGAGCTCTGGAGCTGCCCCAGCCCAGCCTGCCCCAAAGCAGTTCCCTACAGCAGTTGCACAGGAAAGCGCCCAAGAACTCTGAATATCTTCAGAGCAGCACCGAGCAGATCCCCTCAGCCTTCCCTTCCCCACCTGCACAGCCCCGGGGCTCTCAGCCTTTCCCCACCAGGAGATGCTCCAGGCCCCCCCCCCCCTGCCCCCTGCGCGGGGCTCTCCCCAGTTCCCATCTGCCTGGGGCTGGGGACCCAGTGCTGGGCCCGGGGCTGCAGCTGGGGCCTCCCCAGGGCAGAGCAGAGGGAGGAGCAGCCCCTCTCCCTGCAGCCCCCTCTGTGCAGTGCTCCCCAGGGCACCGATTGTCCTCCTGGCCACGAGGGCACGCTGCTGGCTCTTGGTCACCCGTTGGCCAACCATTGGCCACCAGGACCCCCAGGTCCCTCTCCACGGCGCTGCTTTCTAGCAGGGTAGCCCCTGACCTGTGCATGGAAAGCTCTTTGAAAACCGAGCGTGCTGAAGAGGTTTGCACAGGGACACAGCTCGGCTGAAACACAAGCAGCAGGTGGGATCCCTGGTGCTGTACCTGTGCCGGGCACAGCGGTGGCCGCCAGCCCTTGGTGCGATCGCTGCTGTGTGCGGGCAGCTGGTGCCAGCTCCAGCTTGTCTGCAGGCAGGGCGTTGTGAGTGGTGTAGCTGTGTGAATGCTGCTCCCTGAACCCGGGAGGAGACGGCTGAACGCGAGTTCTTCTGGCACAGGATTCCTGAGCCTGAAATAACGCTTTGCATCGCTGTGAGCAATGAGCCAGTGGTCCGGGGTTGTGTGGGCACCTTGTGCTGATCTGGTGCACGCATTACTGCTGCAGTGAAGTTGTTTTTACTTGTGTTTTTTTGGTTTTTTTTTTTCCCTGATGTATTGTCCAGAGCTGAAAAATCCATTTGTTTTGAGTTGACTTGAAGCTGCCTGGGAGGTGAGCGCGTGGGACGGGGCAGCCGTGGAGCTCGGGCAGGGCTGCAGGCGCTGCCTCTCGCTGGAGCTCTCAGCATGGGGAGCAGAGGTGCTCGTGCGTTGGTGCTGCTGTTATTTTGGTTGAAGTCCCAGGTGCAAAGGGAAATGGGAGCCCAGTTAACTCCAGTGCTGTCAGCGGGCAGCACTGCTGGGCCGGAGCAGGGCTGGGTTCCCTGCTGAGAAGAAGCACTTCTGCCAGCACTGCCTGTGGGCTGTGAGAGCCGGGTGTTCTGCAGCCTGGTTCGTGATTTACACAAACCTCCAAGCCCTGGGGAGCATCTTTCGCTGCAGAAGGAGAACAAGCTGCAGAGGGAGGTGGGCCCAGAGCGTATCCCGCTGCACCGTGCAGGGGATCGCGGCTGCTGTCCCCTGGGTGCTCAGGGGAGGAGCAGGTGTTCCTCATGTCCTAGCTCATGTTCTGTTGGTTCCTCATGAAATTTGTTATTAACACGGCCGATTTCTGCTTGGAGAGACCCTCTGCAAAGAATTTTTTCCAAATGTTGCAATCCATTTCTCCAGATGTTGGTAATTAAAGAGCAGTAAACTTTCCTTTCCTACAGCCTCATGGCAGATGACAAGTCTCAGAAGATGGGAGGTAGCTTGGTTCCTTTTGGTGCTCCAGCTGCTGGGCAGGGCCTCGTCCTTCCCAAGTGCAGCTGGCAGCAGGAAAAAACCATCTGGGAGGCTTCTTTTTGTGCTGATCTTTACCCCAGCCTCTAAGCTTGAATCTTTTGCTTCTGTTTGAATACAGAGTAACATTACATGTATTAGACAACACTCTTCTGAAATAACCTTTGGTTGATAATCACGGAGGTGAGCACACACGTGGCACACCTGGGCTAGCTCTGTGAGTGTCCTTGCAGTCTTGTTGGAAAATCTGGGTCCATCCCAGTGGAGCCCACTGGGCAGTTGCCACATGAGCTCCTTCATTGCCCATCGCTGTTTTCCAGGCATGCTGCTAACGTGCAGGAGCTGCAGGGACCCGTCCGACGGGCTGAAGGTTTAGGGGAGCAGGGGTGTGCGTGGATGCAGGTTTTGCACGGTGTCAGTGTGCCTATCACGAAGGCTCACTCCAGTATTTCCTTACTGGCAGGGAATAGAGATCAGCTCCTGACACATTCTTTGGTAGACTATGTCATCGTCTGCGTTTGGAAAACAAACTCCTTCCCCATCAAACCAGCGTCTAAATAATCAGGGCTTCAGATTGAATCGATCTGAAGAGGGTTTGGTCCAGAGATGGCAGATCTTGACCGCTGGTCCCCAGCTGGAGCGGGGGCTCCTGCTTCGCTGCTGGTGGGTGGTGTTGCTGGGGGGGTGAAGGCAGCTGAGCTGGGCTCCTTAGAGAGGGCAACGTGACTGGGGCAGAAGCAGGAGTCCCAGGCAGCTGCTGCCTGGAGGCTGCCAGCGCTCTGCTAGGTGGGACATGGCAAACTTGGAGAATCTTTGGGCGTTGGAAGTTCAGCCTTGGACGAACTCCATGGATGATCCTGCCACGAGGATGCGGCAGGTGGGCAGCAGTGGTGCTGTGTGGTGTCAGCCTGGGCTCGTGTTTCTCAGGACGTTGCCCCTGGGTTATTTATTTGGGTTTTTTTTGTGCCTAAGGTCAGGTCTGTGCTACGACTGATGCACAGCACTGCTCTGCTGGCAACGTCTGAAGAGAAAGAGCTGCTGCAGATCTCACAGCACTGCCTTGGGCTGCAACTGCCCACCAAGCGTTGCAGGCGAGGCAGGAAACTGAGCAGCTGCCCAGGGAGTGCAGTGCTTCCCAGCCTGCTGGCTGCAACGTCCTGAGCTGCTCTGGGAGGTCCCTCAGTTCTTTGTGTTGGGCTACATGGCATAAGGTGTTGTGTCACCCTCCTGGCTAGGAAGGTTCTTGCTGTGCCCTGCAGGGCTGCGTCCGGGGGCTGCAGAGCTCCCCAGGTTTGGGGGTGCAGGAGGTGAGGTCTCATCGTGGAGCTCCCCACTTGTCTGAGGCCTTGGGAGGCTTCAGCCCCTTCGGCTTCAGGACTGCGTGTCGGCAGGTCTCACTTTTGGGTGCACCTGGGCCTGCAGGGTGGCTCTCGAGGGCTGGACGGTGCACAGCAATGTGCTGCTTTAAAGAACAAAGCAGTGCTGCTTCAGCCCTCAGCAGAGTGTGTTTAGACAAAGCTGAAAAACCAAAGCCCTGCAGCAGCTGGGGGCTGATTGTTACTGTTTGGTTGGAGTTCTGTCTGTTTGCTTCCCTCGATGAAGCCAGTCCTGCAGCCTTTGGAAGTGGCAGGGAGTGCCCTGGGCCGCTCACCTCCTGCACACACGTGTTGGGTGGCAGCACCTGGGGCAAAGCTCTCACTTTGCTGGTGATGTTTGCGGGTTCATGGGATCAGAAGACGTAGTGTCTGCAGTCTGAGTGGGGCAGAAGTGCTCTGGGGAGGTGAGGTGGGAGCCTTGCTTCTGGGGCGATGCTGGCGTCAGCAGCAGCCGGGCGTTCAGCTGTCTGCATGCAGTGAGCTCAGTGGGTCACAGCTGCGGGGAAGGCGTGGTGCTCACAATCACAGCATGGTGCTCAGGGAGCCAGCCCAGCCCCCCCTGCTGTGCACAGCCTGGGTGCTGCGGGGTGTGGGTGCTGCTGTGGGGACATGGGAGCACTCAGGGCTCTTTGGTGGCCGTGCTCCAGGGAGCTGCCCCGTCCCTGCTTCCAGTTCCAGTTTGCTCTGGGTCCTATCAAAGCTCCAGAATTGCGCTGGGGTTTGCACGCACGGAGATATTCATCACGTGGACAAGCCGCAGGGAGCCCCAACCTGGACCAAGCAATTGCCCATGACTGTGGCCATCTTTCTGCCTCGCTCATCCCTGGGTCTCTCTGATCCTGATTCCAGCTGTTTGCAGTGTGGCTGTGGTCAGGGCTTTACCTGGCCTGCTGGGGTTCCGTGTCTGGGAGGATCAGCTGTCCTACAGGCTGCAAGGTGTAGATGTGCAGAGCCCATGGGCTCCTGGCCGTGTGCCTGTTCCTGTGGGGCTGTCGTTGGGATGGAGAGCAGCCTCACCTCTGCCATCTTGAGCTGTGCGGTCACTTGGGGCAGTTTGGGAGCTGTTGCCCTTGGCACGGTGCAGGGGGGCTGTGTTTCCTGTTGCTGTGCTGGAAGGCTCTCCAGGAGGACGTTGTGCAGCGGGCAGGTCCTCGCGCTGCTCGCCCTGGAGCTGCACAGCCCTGGTGCACAGCTCGCTCTTCTGAGCCAACTTTCCACACGCAGCGTTTGTTTTCCTTCGACTTGAGCAAGCTCTGCAAACTGGGCCACTTGTAGCCGGGTCTGCTCAGAGGCTACAAAATGCTGCTGAGAAGAGAGCCGTGATTGATCTGCTCTTGTCTAATAGAGCAGCAGAGGAGACGTTGGTAATGAGCCTGACACCTCTGAGATCTCTTTTTTATAACTGGAACAAGAAATGCATCTCCAAGGAGCTGGCGCAGGAGCCCCAGCTGCCCGGGAGCGGGGTGGTTGCACCCAGCTGTTGGGTGCTCCGTGCTGGGTCGGGTTTGGGGCCGGGGGCTGCTGACGGCTGTGGGCGTGTGGAGGAGCCGAGGCCTGCGGGGAGCCAGGGGAGGGCCTGGCTTGGCTGCACCCCGTGTTCAGCTGGGTATGGAGCTGGAACCGGAGCGTGCTGCAGATGTTGTCTTTGGATTTCAGTCATTTCCCCACCGACTGTATCCATGAGAATCTCGCTGCTTTCCCTTTGTGCTCACCCGGTGACATGAGCCAGTGACATGGTAAAGGGGTGACTGCAGGCTCCACCCTGCAGGCGCGGGGCACAGGGACCTCAGCGCGGTGCTCCCGGGGTGCAGGGGGTGAGGGCAGCTTTATTCCAGTACACGGAATGGACCTTTTTCCTCTGGACATAACAGTAAACAAGATGTTGGCTGAACAAACAGAGCCGACCTTTTTGTTGAAAGCACATCGCTGCTCGTGCCTGGTTCAGCGCGAGGCTTTCAGAGCTGAAGGAACTCCTGAACTTGCAAAGCAGCTGACTCCAGTCATTCCAATCGCATTTATCATCTTTCTTTTTGCTCTTTAGATTTGGAGAGTGTGTAGCTTTTTTTTTTTTTCCCCTTTTTTCCAAGGGAAAGCAGTAAGAAAAGGGCTCCAGCCCTGCTGCGTGCTCCTCGCACAGACGGGCACGGGGCTGGGTCGGGGCAGTGCTGGCTCTGGCAAATCCGTTTGGAGCTGGTGGAAAGATTCCCACTCGTCTCGGTGGTGATGGACCTACCCGTGAGCTCAAGTCTGTTCCCGCTCACATGCAGAGGAGAGGTTTGCAGACAGCCATTAAAGCAGCTCTGACAGCTAGGAGACGTTCCTTGCAGCACTCTGAAGGTGCTCTGGATGCTGAGCGGGCGCTGCCGAAGCGGCTGAGAGCAGCGGGGCTCGGAGCGCTGCCTGCAGAGGGAGCGTGGCTGTGCCCCGTTCCCAGGAGGTGGAGCAGCACTGTGCTCACCCAGATGGGACTGCCAGGGCTCCGACCGTTCTGTTCTCCTCCTGGCTTTTTGTTTTCTTCCCCTGCAGTCTGGCCAAGCCTCCGGCCGGGAACAGCCCTTATTTTCTGTAGCTATTTTGGTTTGATTTCAGCTCAGCTGAGCCCAACGAAAGTGCTGTTCCGTGGGAATGTTTGACTCCTGTTTTGCACAGAGATCCTGAAACAAAAAGGCATTTCCTCGGGTGAGGTGGCGGAGGTTTGTTTTGTGCTTGTGCCTCCAGGAGGCTGAGGCTGAAGGTTCCCTCTCGCATCTCCTGTCTTCCCTAAATTAAACCTTCCCTAAGTTAAACAAACCCAACGCTTCTAATATTTCTTCGTGGCTAAGCTGGTTTTTGAGACCTTTTCTCTTTCCCACTGCTTTCATTCTAGCGTTGTGGATGGTTGTTTGTCCCTGGAAGGCCCCTGGGATGGGACACGGCCGTGTCCCCGCTCCTGCGTGCCCTCCATCCCACCCCGCCCTCCTGTTTGCAGACAGGTGGATTTGGGGCTTTTCCAGCAGCACGATGCTGTTGGCTCGTGCCCAGCTGGTGACTAATTGCAACTCCAGCTCTTAACTGCTGCACAACCTCCTCTTGGGGACCAGGCTCAGAATGATGGCACAAAATGGGATTTTTCTGAAGCTGTGGAGCACGTCAGCCTTTGGGATGGAGGAGGAGGGTGGCTGCTGCCCTCCCTCGCGGGCACGGAGCCCTCCCGGGTGCGTGCAGCTCTGTGCCCGCTCCTGCTCGTCACCTCGGGCTGTGTCCCTGTGCCTGGTCCTGCGTTCACCGCTCATTCCTGATGCTCTCTCTGCTGGGTGCATCCCAGGGATGGCACCGGTGTGACCGCGTGCTTCGCTGCGTGCTCCGGCTCCAGGCTGGCATCGACACCACGCCGGGCCCGGAGCCTTGGGGGGAGCGGAGCAGAGCTGCCCTCTTGGAGGGTCTGCAGCCCCTCTTGGTGGGTAATGCTCCTGCGTTGGCTGTAGGGGCGTGCAGCACGGGGTGTGGAAAATGGAGGCATCTCTGTTTCTGTAAAGAAATAGGAACTGGAAAATCAAAGATGTGTGGAAGCTTTTTGAGGCTGGTGATGGGATCTAAAGAGCTCAAACAGCACCTGGACGCGGCTGGAGAGAGCTGAGCCACACGAGGTTAAGCCGTGCTCAGTGGGACGTGGCAATTCCCACAGAGGGTTGGGATGGGCGTTTTTGGGTTGGCCCTGGTGGCCCAACGTGGGCCCGTGGGTGCCCGCCTTGTCCCCCATTGGGCACTTTGGTTTGAAAGCTTTCATCTCAGGCTTCAGGCTGAGTCACTGCGGTGCTCACTGGGCAAGGCAGAGCTGCAATGTGTGGAAGGACACACACAGCTTTAATTCTGCATTCGGGCAGCCTTGTGCACCGCTGGGGATGGAGGATGAGCAAAGTGCATTGCTGGCACCCGGGCATTCTCATTTTGGGGGTCCTGCGCTGGGTGCTCACCCCCTGCCCTTCCCGCAGGTCCCCGGGGCAGAGGGGCCCGGAGCAGCGATGACGACGGGCGACTGCTGCCACCTGCCCGGCTCCCTGTGCGACTGCCCGGGCAGCGCCGCGCTCTCCAAGTCGGTGGAGGACTCGGACGTCGGGCGCCCGCAGTACGTCACCCAGGTGACCGCCAAGGACGGGCGGCTGCTCTCCACCGTCATCAAGGCGCTGGGCGCCCAGAGGTAAGGCCCCTGGGCTCGCTGGCTGCGTCTGCTTTGTTCCCACTTCTGTGGCTCAGGAGGTGGAGGGGGGTGACAGGGCGGTGCTTGTGGAGCTGGCTGAGAGGTGGGTGCTGAGCACGGTGCCTGGGTGCCAGTTGCTTCCCAGGCCCTGTGTGGGATCCCACGCTGGTCAGGTGTGTTGGGAGCTGGGTGTTGGGGGATCCCACGCTAGATAGGGGTGTTGGGAGATTGATTTTGGGGGATCCCACGCTAGATAGCGGTGTTGGCAGACTGGGGGTTGTGTGCTGGCCCAACCTCACCCCAGCATGAGATAGCTCCGGCTGCCTCTTGCCTGCCCTTGCTCAAATGTGCCTCTGCCAGTGCCCCTCTGCTGGGCTCAGAGTAACGGCACAGGTGGGTCCTGCAGCCCCAGGAGAGGTGGGTGTTGGTGCTGCAGGACGCACGGTGCCCAGCTGCTGCCTCTGGGACCTCGCTCAGCTCCTTGTGCTGTGACTCCTCACCGGGTGTCCTGAGCAGCTCCTGGAGCAGCGGGCACTGCACAGCCCCTCAGCCCCGCCGGCGGGACCGCTCGCGTTCTGTGCTCCCACCCTACCGAACAGCTGCTGGTTCTTCAGTGGAGTCAGCCAGATGCTGATGAGGTGTGAGAGTGGTGACTGTGAACGTGGGAGGGGACGTTGGGAAGGCAGGATGAGGGCTGAGGCAAAAGCAGCCGCTGTATCTAGCAAACCTGGGGCAGGGCAATGGCAATGCAGGGGGAGGTCAGCGTGCTCTGACAGCAGGCAGGCGGGGAGCTGTGCATGCCCTTAAACCTGGGGAGGTGTGGAAATCAGGTGGGAGCTGCCTGAGATTACACATGAGAAAAATGCAGGAGGATTTGTCGTGTAAGCACCTTCCCAGCACAGCACTGCACCCAGCCCAGCTGCGGCTGCTCTGCCTCTTCCTTGTCACCAGCCCAGCCCCGTGACCTGCAGGGTCTGCAGCACATCTGAGAGGAGAGCGCGTGAGGCTGACAGCACTGGAGCCCCAGCCTTTGTCCCAGCAGTTACTGGAAATACGTGAAGTGGAAGAGAAGTCCCAGTCCAAACAGGAAGGTCGCAGGCGCTGTGCTTGGAGGGCTGCCGCAGCAGCGAGCACCGATTCCTGCAGGAAGCAGCAGCAGCGTGGCTGCACCCCGTGGCTGCACGGGGGCTCTGGTGCTGCTGGGAAGCTGTGCTGGGGGTGGGTGGTGCGGGGCTGCGACCCTGCCCCCCGCCCCCTTCTCCCATAGGAAGGAAGGAGAATGGAGCTGATAAGAAGTTTTTTCTCGCACCGTCAGCAAATTTTTTCCTTCTGGATTGTTTATTGGTAGCCAAGGTTATATGAATGCTCTGGAAATATGAAACTGCTCGAACAGGAAGGGGATGGATGAATGTCTTACAGATGCTTTTCTTAGGAAATAACAGATGCGTGGGAGCACTTGAGGCCTGGGGTTTTTTTGGTCTGTCACCGAGGCCATGAGAGGGGACGTGGTTCTGTCACTAGTGCAGCACTGAACGTTGCAGCGCTGATGGTTACAGAGCCCTCACGGAGCTTCACAGCAGTGAGGGCATCTCCAAACAAATCCCATCGGGAGGGACCATGGCGGCCATCTGCTTCAGGCAGCTTCAGAGCTGGGCCGGGCTGCTTGGAGCCGAGCCCAGAGCCGTCCTCAGCATCTCTGGAACGGAGCTTCCATCACCCCTCCCAACCTCTGTTGCAGGGATTGTCCCTTGTCTATCCCCTAGATGATGGCAGGTGACAACTGGGTGACAAGGGTCAGGGTGTCACCAGCTGCGTTTGGGAGAGAAAAGGGGGAGGTACGGGGGGTGTGCGTTGCTGCAGAGCCCTAAATGTGATAAAACATCACAGGTAGGGGTGATGTGGGGTGGAGAAGGTCTGAGAAAGCAGGGAAAAGGCAGGTTTAGTTGCTGGAGCTCTCATGGGATGGCAGCCGGAGCAGCACTCGCTGGTTTGTGTGCAGGGCTCCAGTGCTGCCCGGCTGAGAGCTGGCAGGGGGCAGGGCAGCTCACCCCCCCGGGCTGTCCCTGCACCTCTGCTCAGGGGTCTGTTAGTTGTGGAAGTGTGGGAGCAGCCCTGTGGGGTGTGGGCAGTCTCCTTCCCTGCTCTCCAGGACCCAGGGGCACTGTGTGGGTGGGGAGAGGCTCGGGGCCGTGCGCTCTGGAGCGGTGATCGAGGAGGAGGGGGGAAGCATGGGCTGTGCCCCCACCGCTGCCAATGGCTTTGGCACGTCCTGGGTTTCCTCCTTACACGATTTGAAGTTAAATCTGATTGTGATGAAGCCCGCTCAGCGTGGAGCTGAGAGCAGCAGAGATCTCCTCTGGCACAGCCCAGGGGATGAGCCCTGCTTCTGCTGTGCTGAGCTCACGTGCGCTTCCTCGCTGGCTCTTCTCAGCCCTTTGTGTCCCACCAGCGTTTCCCCCAGCTCAGACCATTGCCATGTTACTCAGACCAGCAGACTTCAGTGTCTGAAGCAGTTGGAGGTTTCCCAGGAAGTCCAAATCATCGCCGTGGGGCTGGGAGATGTGTCACGAGGCTTCCAGGAGCCTGTGCTGGGGAGGCCAGCTGGGGTGCCCGCGGGCCTAACATGGCACCGAGCCGTGCTGGGAGTGACTGCAGGCTGAAGCCGTGGGTGCAGCTCAGTGTGGGATGGTGCAGGTGAACAGCAACCATCCTGGATTCACCTGAATTCATGCACTCAGAGGAAGGAGATGTTGGGCACGTGGCAGTGGTGTGCGAGCTCCAGCAGTCACCGAAATGCAGATGTAACACTGGGATTCAGGAAGCAGGGAAGGAGGGAACGCAGTCACTGCAAAAATCCTGAAAGCTGTGGCTCCAAAGGGTGGCTCGGGAAGGCAGCAGGCACAGGGAAGGGAGGCAAGGGCAGTCTGAGGTGGCCATGTTTGTCCCCAGGGTGCGGCTGAGAGCAGGGCCCTGTGCTCAGGGAGTGACTGAGCGGGGTCTGACAGCTCCGAGGGCTGGGAATGTGCTGGGTGTTACTCAAGAGAGCTGGAGGGCAGCAAACAACACACCTGGTACAGCACTTCTGGTTCTGCGAGGTGCCAGGAGGGCAGACCTTGAGCCTGGTGGTGAGATCTGAGGCTGTCACCGAGCCCTGCAGCTGGGGCGGGGAGGCAGCGGTGGCTGAGGCTCTGCAGGGCTGGAGGCCCTGGGCAGGGCTGTGCGCAGGCTGGGCTGTGCAGTGCCACGCGGGTCCGTGCCAGGACGTGGTCAGGGTGCCCACTTGTCACTGTGTGAGTTGTGTCCTCGGAGCTGAGCTCTCGAGGTGGGTGTAGCTGTGGCTTCAGCTGTCCCTTATTCAGCTGCTGCCAAACCCGGGTGCAGGCGGGCGGTCCCTGAGCACCACGGTGACTGCGGAGCTCCGGCGTGGGGGGAGGAGGAGGCAGCAGGCCTTGTTTTGGGCCCCTGAGCTTACATCAGTGCTTTGGGGTTGGTTTTGGGGCTGGGGTCAGCCTCTGAGTGGAGCTGGAACCGGGGTTGCACACACTGCAGTTGCCGTCTGAGGGCTGCAGCCGGGCTGGGCAGTGCCTGTTCCCCCGGTGCTGCAGGGCTCTGTGGCTGGGCTGGGCAGTGCCTGTTCCCCCGGTGCTGCAGGGCTCTGTGGCTGGGCTGGGCAGTGCCTGTTCCCCCGGTGCTGCAGGGCTCTGTGGCTGGGCTGGGCAGTGCTGCTGCCCCTGCAGCTCGGCTCCAGGCTTTGCCCTCCCGGAGCGTCCCGGCACTGCCGCTGCTGGGCTGCGCTGGGGTCAGAGCCGTCCTGCGGCCGGGGCTGTGTGGCTGTGCCTGCTCTGACCGTGATTTCTGTGTGTCTGCCTCTCCAGTGACGGTCCCATCTGTCGAATCTGTCATGAAGGTGGAAATGGGGAGGGACTGCTTTCCCCGTGCGACTGCACAGGAACGCTGGGCACCGTGCACAAGAGCTGCCTGGAGAAATGGTTGTCCTCCTCCAACACAAGTTACTGTGAGCTCTGCCACACAGAATTTGTTGTAGAGAGAAGACCGAGACCTTTGACAGAGGTACCGCTTTCTTCCTGCTTCACTTTTATTTACCATTTGATGAAAAATGACTGATACACCCTGCTGTCCTTGCGCTCGGCAGGGCCTCCTCCTCCTCCTCGCAGCGCTTTGACTCTCACAAAGAGCGATGCGTGCAGAGATCAAGGCTCCGAGCAGGCCGAGTGACGTAGCTGTGGAAGTGCAGGAGCAGTGTTTGGGGCAGCCCTTGGCTGTGGAGCCCCCCATGGGCCCCCCCTGCCAGCAGAGCCATGGGGAGCATCGTGCCTGCAGCCCTGGGCAGCCACACACAGAGGTCACCACACGACCCTCTGAAATATGAAACTTTCAGAAATATGATTCTTTTTTCCTGTTGGCTTTAATCTTACCTCACAGTGTTACATTAGTGCAGCCCTCTCGCGTGTCACTTCCTCATCGTGTTCTGCTCTGAGAAGTGAGACGTGATTGCTGACGCCGCTCATCCAGAGCCCATCCTCCATCGAGCAGCGCTGGTGTGGGCTGGGAGCTCCGTGTTGGGCTCCTGCCTGCGGGGCTGGGGCTGCCCTGAGCCCCCAGCTGAGGCAGGGCAGGGCTCAGCCAGGCCTGGCCTTCCTCCTCCCATTGCCATGGGGTACCGTGCTCCTGGTGGGTGTGCTCGTCTCCCAGGGTTGGATGGCACAATCCAGGCTACAGTTGAGATTTTGTTGTGTTTCTGTGTTTTATTTTTTTTTTTTCTGCTTTCTTGTTGATTTTCTTGCTGGTGGTTGGCTTTCATCACAAGACTCTCTTGCTTCTCCTGCCTGGGGGTTGTGCAGTGCTCACCCTTCCTTTTGCCCCAGGGTTTATAGCAGCTGCCTGTCAGGAAGCCCTCTATGAGAGGAACAAGGGCAGCGTGGGCCAGGCCGTATTCCATCCCCAGAACTCGGGTGCAGCTCCCCAAAGAGGAATCAGTAAATCAGCGACGTACAGTGCCAGGGGCTGCAATGGGGTTTGTTCCAGAGGACACTTCAGTCTGTCTGAATAAGCTTGAGCTGTGCTGGCAGGTGAGCAGGTGATGCTGAGACCTGCTGGCATTTCTGACAGTGCTGCAGGACGGCGTAGGAAGGCGGCAGGGGCAGGCTGGGGGTCCCACGTGGGGGAGCAGCCCATGGTTCTGCAGCACTGTGCTCTGTTCGTAGCCCATCCGCTGCCCACGTCAGTGTGCTGCCAGCTTGGGCGTGGGGGCTGTTAGATGCAATGTGCCAATGTAACAGTCTGAAGGTGGGGATCCACAGGTGATGATATTGGGAGCCCCCCTGCACTGCAGCCATCAGCAGGGAGGGAAATGGGAAAGTGTCACCCGGAGCCACCGCTGCAGCTGCTGCGTGCCCCGGTCCCTGCAGAGCTCTCCATCACACGCCTCCCTGGCGGCCTGTGCCTGTGGCACACAACTCTGAGGTCTGTTGCAAAAGCTGCTTTTCCTGTTAGTTATTTGCAGCCATCGCAGAGCAGCTGCTCTGATGCTGGGCTGCAGGCAGGAGGCTGTCAGGGCGGGCTCACTGCCTGCCGGTGCCTGCTGCCAGCAGGGTGGGCACTGGGGCTGGTTCTGCTTTGTGGCTGTGGCTGCTTGTAGCCCCCCTGGCCTTCTCTCTGCTCTGTCAGTGGGATACAAACTGAGCCACAGGTTGCTTTGGCTGTCCCTGTTCCCGTTCCCATCAGTTCTGGAGGTCACATCCTTTCCCATCCCACCTTCCCTGGCAGTGACACTGTCCTCCCTGCAGCCCCGCTCTCCCTCCCGTGTTCTTATCTCCCTTGGAGGTAAAAGCTGAAGGAGGAAGAAGCTCCCCAGCCAGAGCAGCATCCAGGCTTCATTTTGCAGAACTTACACTGGGTTTTAATGAGGACAGCTTCATTTACAGCCATCATTGCTCAGACAGCCCCAGATGAGAGGAGACTCCAGACTGCAGCGCTGAGCTGAGCCACATCTTCAGCAAAGCAATCTGTGGGAGGGCATTCCGTCAGCGCTCCCCGAGCCTTATCGCTCCTCTCCCAGCTGCTGGAACACGTGAAGGGGCTCTGAGCAGAAATCCCTCAGCTGGCCGTGTCAGAGGCTGGAGAGCTGCGCTCAGCTTTCGAGCCCTTGGAAGGGCCATCGCCGAGCTGTGGGGACAGGCTGGGTCCCGGGGAGCTCAGTGGGGCTCCCGTGGGCTAAAACTGGGGGTGCAGCTTTCGGGTGTTGTAGCTCACGGGTGTCCGACCCTTTGTCTTGCCTGGGCTGCACTGACGGAGAGGAATTGTCTGGGCTGCATATAAAATGCACAGTACAGTTAATGCCTGTAACTAACGAAACTTATTTTTTATGCTTTTTATTAAAACATAAAAAGAGCGATGGAAACATACAACTAGTGGGATATTTGACCTGGTTTCTGTGAAATTAATGCATCGGTCTGGTTCGATGGCAGTGGTTGCAATTCTCAGTGAGTTCTCAAGGTGTTCGTCAGAGATGTGTGATGAAATTTCACTCTTCATGTGCCTCATCCTTGAAAATACTCGGCTGCTGAGGGGCTGCCTGAGGGAGCTCGGCTCTTCCAGGACCGCTCTGTTGGTTGCAGAGGCCCTGTCTGCCCTTCTGCCCAGAGCTGACCCCTGCCCGGCAGCTGCCAGCCCGTCCCACTGACACTCTCCATCTGCCCTCTGGTGTAATCTCATCCACACCAGATTGGGCCGAAACTCTCCACCGAATATTTTTGGAACTATTTGTCCGTTTCTCAGAACAGGGCTAGGGATTGGGGCTGCTTCGTCATTGGAGAATGACGCGGTTCCCCCCCGTCGCCGTATCTGAGAAATGTTCTGCTCCCATCTTCTGCTGGCAGGGGGGGGTCGAGCAGTTTGGAGCTTTCAGGGAAGCAGAGCCTGCCGCATCCCTGCCTGCCGCATCCCTGCCTGC
>WBMW01001917.1:56594-76704 GCA_013396635.1 Penelope pileata
CTGGGGCTGGGGCTGGGATGGGGCTGGGGCTGGCCCTGTGGGCAGGAAGGAGCAGAAACACAGCTTGGCACCAGTGTGGCTTAGGGGAAAATAAAACCTAGAAAATGTTTGCTCCCTAAGGAACCTGCTGTCATCCCCCCATGCTTTGTGCTGCACAGCACAGTGCCTGAAGCCTGGGCTCTGGGGGCACTCTGTGCCCCATGCATTCCTGCAAAATGGTGTTGAAGCATCATGAGCACAGGAGGGTGTGTGCGAGGAGCTCTGGCCTGGGGAGACCTCCGAGCTCTTGTTCTGGGCTTTCAGACACGAGCCCTGAGCCGAGGCCCCTGCAGCTGCTGTGCAGCTGTGCTGGGAGGCACTGGGTTGCTGGGAGCCTGCGCTGGAGCCTGGCTGCTGCCTGGGTGTGAGCTGCTCGGGGCTGGGAGGGGGCTCCCTGCCGGGCCCTGCTGGACACGCAGTGCCGGGCAGCCGGGAGCTTGCAGCTTGGAGCAGGGCTGGAGGAGCAGGAAGGCAAACATGAATTTGCATCTGTGAGTGCTCTCAGCTGAGAGCTGGAGCTGCAGGGCTGGGAAGTGGGGGCCCGGGGTGCTTCCCCAGGCTCCAGGCTGGAGAGCTCCCTGCTTCCCATTCAGTGCTTTCACACTCTGATTTCTGGGTTTGGATCTTCATTTCCTCCCTTGAAGTGCTCACGCCCCGCTGGTTCCCCTCTCCTACATGTGCTGGGAAGCACTGTTTTGGGGAGGAGAAGCAGTGGGACCCCAAAAGCCAACAGCTCTGCAGGCACTTCCCCCCACCCCATGCTCTGGTCTCTCAGATGCGGTGCTTTCCCTGCGGTTAGAGCACTCCTTGGAGCTCTCCATCGTGGTGCCAGGGAGGGGATGGAGCAGGTGCTGCAGCCTGCACTCGGTGTGCGTGGAGCCAGGTGGGTGCTGCTGCCAAAGCACCCAGGGATGGCAGCGCGCAGGGATGGCAGCGTGCAGGGATGGCAGCACCCAGGGATGGCAGCACCCAGGGATGGCAGCACGTAGGGGGTTGCTGCCCATGTGAGCTGTGACGCGTGGCTGTGTCAGGGTCATTTCTGCAGAACGCCAAACTAAAATTGGAAAGCGTAAGAGGAAGTGCTTCCGTCTCCTCTGTCCCAGAGCTGGTCGGGTGCCGCTGGGGATCTGGAGGAAACAGAGCAGTCTATTTTGTGACACAATGAGTCATGGCTCCACTTGCTCCCATCCTGCCGTGCTTCCTTACAGAGGGGGCACAGAGCAGAGCCCCTTGGCTCAGATGCTCCGTGCTGTGCTGTGAGCCCTGCGGGGCAGTGATGTGCAGGCAGCGGGGCCGGGGCTGCAGCTCCCTCCTGCAGAGCCTGCCTCAGGGCTGCGTTCCCTGCCGCCCGCTCCCGTGCTCTCTGAAGGCTGTGGGATGCATTTGCTTTGTGTTTAGAAGCAAACAACCTCATTCCCAGTTTCCTCTGCCGCAGGGACCAGGGGAGCACGCAGGCCAGAGGGCAGAACCCCCTCGGTGCCGCGGTGCAGCTCCGTCCCACGGCACAGGGCTCGGTCCTGGACAGAACAGGAACCGACTGCTCCCGTCAGAGCAGCTCCTGGTGCTCCCTGCTGCCAGCCCACGGTGCTCCTTGTACAAATTACAAACGCTTGGGTTTGATGAGTGGCTGACTGCATTCAGTGTTTAATTTTTTTTACCACAATTTCTAGGAAAATCAACAGCAGGAAAACATACACTGTTTTGATTCCTTCCTCAAAAAAGTTCTAGAAAAGTGTCATTTCCAAGCTGAGGAATCAGCAGGAGCTGTGAGACGAGCTGTGGTGGGGTCGGCGGCTGCAGAGGGCTCAGTGAGGAGTGCAGGAGCTCCAAGCTCTGCTTGCCGGGCTGCTCTGAAACTGCAGGGCCTCAGCCTGGCATCCCCTCCTGGGCTGCAGGGGGCTGCAGCTCTCCAGGCACAGCACAGGGAGAAGAAATGAGACTGAAAGATGGACAGCTGTCCTGTGGCCGCAGGCTAAGGAGAGGTTTTTGCAAAGGGCAGAGAAGATCTGCAGGGATCTAGAGGTGGGGGAGTCTGGCTACATGCAGCCCCCCCGGCTGATACTGGTGGGAATCCCTCCTGCCCAGCCCCAGGGCTCGCTTCAGCCCATGGCTGGGTGCAGGGCCGAGGTGTGGTTCCTCCCAGCACATCTGCTGCCCCGTGTCACAGCTGGGCAAACTCCTGGTGCTGCCCAGAAAGCCGCTTCGGCTGTGCCACGCTTAGGCTGGTGTTACTACAAATTAATTTGTTCGTTGAATCGTAAAATCACAGGATGGTTGGGTTGGAGGGGACCTTAAAGGCCATCTCACTCCAGCTCCCCGCTGTGGGCTGGGTGCCCCCAGCTCAGCTGCCCAGGGCCCACCCATGGCCTCGGGCACCTCCAGGGATGGGCACCCACAGCTCTGGGCCCTGGGCCGGGGCCTCACTGCCTCTGGGGAAATAGTATCTTCCTAATGCCTAATCTAAACCCACCCCCTTTTAATTTAAAACCATTACCCCTTCTCCTGTCACTACAATCCCCGATGGAGTCCCTGCCAGCCTTGCTGTGAGTTCTCCCTGCAGCCTCCTCTCCCCCAGGCTGCAGCCCCGCAGCTCTCAGCTGTCTGTGTAGGAGAGGTGCCCAGCCGCTGGGCATAGAGTCATAGAATCATAGAATCATAGGATCCTTAGAGTCGGAAGGGACCTTTAAAGGCCATCGAGCCCAACTCCCCTGCAATGTACAGGGACACCTACAGCTGGGTCAGGGTGCTCAGAGCCCGGTCCAGCCTGACCTTGAATGTCTCCAGGACGGGGCTTTCACCACCTCTCTGGGCAACCTGTGCCAGTGCTTCACCACCCTGACTGTAAAAAACCTCTTCCTTAAATCCAGCCTAAATCTCCTCTCTTCCAGTTCGAAGCCATTCCCCCTCATCCTGTCCCCACAGACCCTGCTAAGGAGTCTGTCCCCCTCTTTCTTACAGCTCCCCTTTAGATACTGAAAGGAGAGATGGAGTGCACTCACCCGCTTTGGGGCCAGTGCTGTCTCCCGGGGCTGGGGGTGCAGGAGGAGCCGCAGGAGATGAGCAGGGAGCACCCCGCTGGCACAATGCCCGTCACGCCGCGCTGTCGCCCGCAGGTGTCGTTCCGCTACCACTGCCAGCTGTACTCGGAGTGGCGCCGGACCAACCAGCGGGTTCGCCTGGTGACCCCCCCCGCGCGGAGNTTATTTTTTAATGGCCATGCATATTGTGTTCCGGTCCTTTTGTGTTATGTTCTAAGCTTCAGTATAGAAGCTGGCAGCCTGATCTCATTCCGAGGTTGAATCTATGCCTTTTCTGCAAATGAGCATATGAAGAACACTTGTCATCGACCATTCTTGAAAGCCCCTTCTCCTTTGCACTAAATTGGTTTTGATAATATCGCAGCAGCCTTTCCCATTACCCTTTGGTCTTTTTCGTGGTGTTTCTGTCCTTTCTAGGAAGTTGTGTGTTTTTAATAATTATTATAATCCCAGAAGGAGTAAAATGACGTAATACTGAATGGAGACATTTTGTATTGTAAAGTACTGTAATTTGGAGAATTTCAGAATAAGTTTCAAGATGAGAACATCTCTCCCTGTGCAGAGGGGATCTGGCAGGACCCTGCAGCTCCCGGCCCCCCCAGGGCTCGGATGTGCTCAGCTCCGGGTGCAGCTGGCAGAGGTGCAGGGGGATCTCAGGGTGGGCAGCGATGGTCGTGCTGGCTGCACCCGCCCCTGCCTTTCTCTTCTGGAGAGCTGTTTTAGTGGAGCTTTCCCAATCCAAAAAGGTGAGAGCTGGAGTCTGTTTTGCTGATGCCCTTACACCGTGCTGAGGCTGGACCTCGCAGTGCCAGTGACACGCGTGCTGTCGGGGACAGCAGGACGGCTCGGCTGTCCCTGTGTGTTCTGTTTGCACGTTCCTTGGCAGCAGCCAGAGGAGCCGCTGCCCTTCGCCTCATCCCTGCCATCCCTGCCCACTGTGTGTCCTCCAGCGAAACAGTCACCGCTCCGCAGAGCTCCAGGGCCTCCCTCCGGGGCTGCTGTTCCTCCCGCTCCGTTCACCTCTGCGTTGCCAGCACGCTGGGCTACCAGACCCCTCTGTCTTGGTGGCCAGTCTGCCAGGGGGCTCTGGCACAGGCACTGCCATGCCAGGCGATGCCTGCACTTGGTGCTGAGCTGTCCCTGCTCACTGTGCTGTGAGGATGCCCCATTGGCCCTGCCCTGCCCTGCCCCAGGTGTGAGCTGGTGCTCCCAAAACAGGAGGCAGGGAGGAGGCAGGCTGCGGGGGTGCCCTTGCAGCAGGGGGGCCGTGTCCCTCCACTCCTTTGCTGAACCCAGTGGGTCAGTCAGTGCCTGAGACCTGTCATTTCTGGAACTCAAGGCCCCACATGCCGTTCCTGCTTCTCCAGCTGCAGAGCTGGATGTTTCTCCTTACGTGGCCCTGTTTCTTGGTTCTTTTTGTTTGCTTGACCCTGGGCTAGAAGTCCCTGGTGGACCTGAGCAGCAGTAGTCAGTTTCCTGTCTCTCCCAGCCCTGGGCATGCCCTGTGTTTGCTTTCTGCCCTCTGTCTCCTGTCCCAGGGCTGTTCGTGAAGCTCAGTGACACCCCAGCACAGCTTGCAGCAGCCCCTGTGCACAGCCACGGCTCTGTGTGCAGCTCTGGGCTGTGCTGGGAGCACGAGGGTCTCGCTGGACCACGGGTGTCTGCTCCCTCCCTCTGCCAGGCTCTGTCTGCTCTGTTCCTTTTGCCACCCCAGGCACCTTCCCTTCCTTCCAGCTGCCGTGCAGCCGATGGCGGCCCCCAGTGCTTGCAGTGAGGCCTCTCCTGTGCAGCTGAGCTGTGGTCCCTGCACAGCCTTAGCATCCTACAAGCACTCGCTTCTAATCAGCTCATTCCTGCTCCTACCTGCTCCTGCCTGCTGCTTCCCCCTCTGTGCAGGTTTGTTTGTGCACTGGGGCTGTGTGGCAGCTGCCCTGCTCTGCTCTGCACCGCTGGAAGGGCTCAGCCCTCCTCCAGGTGCTGCAGATCCCACCTGGGCGCTGCCCCTTCCCCTGGCTGTGGGTGCTGCAGCACCACGCTGTGCCTTGTCCCAGGTCCCCCTCCATTCAGCCCCTCCCAACCAAACCTGCCTCGCATTCTCACTGCAACACACACTTGGGGTTTGGGTATGACCTTCCCAGCCCTGGCGGCCCCCCAGGAGCTTGGTCTTCTGATACGCCTCTGGTTCTGGCAGGGGTCTAGGGATGAGCACTCCCACACCATGCTCCCAGTGTGAGGACTCGGAGGAGCATTTCAGCTAGGAGCCCACTGATGGTCCAAATATGCAACTGTGAAAGCCAGAAGGCCCTGGCTGGGGCCTGGCCCTGTGCTGCTGCACAGCCGTGGCTCCACGCTCTGCTTCGTCGTCTTTGTCCTAGCTGCCAATAATTGGAGTTGTTGCATGTGCCCCTGCAAAACAGCGACTCTTAGAGTCTCCTCCTCCTTCCCAGAGGAGATGTTCAGCTTATGAATGGGGGAGTCAGTGTCTGACCCACCATGTTCCAGTGTCATGGGGGAAACGGGCTGTGCAATTCTGTAAATAAAAGTGAGACAAACTTTGGGCTGTTGTGTTGTTACTGGTGGTGATGGGAGGGCACGGGCCATCTACGGGACAGTGCTGTGTGCTGCCATCCTGGGACATTTGTGCTGACCTGCCCTTGGGAGCCGGCTGGAGCCAAAGCTGGGCAAACCCCAGGCTCGCTGTCACCTGTGGACTGTTGCACCTCCCTCGTGCGAGCCAAGCAAGGTGAGGTCTGGGAAGGAGGCTCCCCATGGCCTCCCCAGGATGGGGCTGCAGAGTGATCCCAGGGCCCCTGTGATGCAGCCCCACAGAGGTTCCACCTCTGAGCTGCCCCGGGATGTCCCCGAGCAGCCCCACCGCTGGCTCTACCCGGCACCGGGGTTGGAGCTGTATTGCAAAACCTGGCCAGAATGGGGCTGGGGGCTGCTAAACCGTGTGTGAATGGGGTGCTCAAGATGTTCAGAACCCACATTTGGCCGCATTTCCACGGCTCTGGACAAGGCCTTGCCCTTGAATGCTCCCATGGCTTTGGAAAAAGCCCTGGACAAGACCCACTTTTCCTGGCAAGTTGGAAGTGCTGGCACATCAGGAGGGTTCCGGGCTCCTTTATATTCACAGATAAACATTAATAAGAGACTGCCCTGTCCCTGGGAGGAAGGCCCGCCCCAGTCCTTGAAAAGAGAACTGCTGGGACACGGCAGCCGGGCCAGGAGGAGAACAAGCAGCAGCAGCAGCAGCCAGAACAGGGTGAAAGCAAAAAGCAGAGAAAGAGGGCTCGCTGTCGGAAAGGGGATGCATTCCAACAGGTTTTGTTCCTAGCTGCTCAGAAAAATGCACAGATCTGGGCAGGGTTTGTCTGGGCTGTCCCTGGCACTGAGCGGTGCCGGTGCCTCGGCCCTGCGGGTGCCGTGCTGCAGGGCCTGAGCGTGCCCCCCCAGCACCCCGCAGCTCCGGGGCTGTTTCTCGGCACATCCTGGGGCCGGCTGGGGGACGCTCCCTGGCACTGCGACCGCAGATGGGGTACGGCCCAGGGGAAGCGCTGGGGCCTGCACAGATCTTGTGTGTGGAGACATGGCGGCAGCCATAGCTGGAGGCAAAGGAGCCAGCGTGGGGCTGGGCCGCTGTCTGCCTCCACACTGCCCAGAGCCCCGCTGCGAGGGTGCAGGGCTGAGACCAGGAGCTCCCAGGCCTCTGGTGGGTGTGTGGGGAGCGGGCCCTCGGCCTTGGTGTGCTGCACAGCCCTGGTGCCTGGGGCTGTGGGAGGGGTGGCTCTGGAGCCCCAGCACCACGCGCCTGGGGGGCACCCAGCCCATGGCTGTGGGAGCTGTGCAGTCCCTTCCAACCCAGCCGTGCTGTGACTCTGTGACCCCAGGAAGCTGCGGAGCTGGCACAGCGACCACCCGGCCTGGTAATGAGCCCCCCGTAACCCTGATGCAGGTGTTGGACCCTCCAATTCCAGCACCAGGTGGCAAAAACCAAGCCAAGACCTTATCATGGTGAAATGCGTTGGCAGCTCCTGCTGTGCAGCGTCAGCACTCACAGCCCCAGAGCACAGGGGCTGAAAAGGGCCCCTTCAGTCCCCAGGGCCCCAATGCAGGGGACGTTTTGAGCTGCCTTCTGCTTGAGGGCTCCACACTGCACAGCTGCAGTTTCACCCGTAGACTCCGGTCTCGCAGTAATCCTACAAAGCACAGCATCATGATTTGTCTTCCGATTGTGAGCTCAAAAGAGAGGGTGCAGGGCTGCAGCACCTGTGGATCAGGAGCTCCAGGCTGAAGGCCCTTGCTCCACCACAGACAGCTGCTGCAATGTCTCTGCTTCTCATCTGAAATGGAGAGCAGTGCTTAGGTTACCATCAACTGCCCCTGGAGCAAAGCTGTTCAGCATCCTGGAAACATGCAGAGGTCCTGCTAGCAGCCCTCGCTCAAGCCTCTACAGCTATCCAGGACCTGGCCCTGAAAAAGAGGCAGAGAGAGGAGTAGAGGTCCTGGCACTGCACAGGCACTGCCCAGCAGGAGCAAAAACGTTGGTGCGTTACCAGCACTTGATGGGCACAGATCTGCAAGGCAGCACTTCACGGGCTGCTGTGAAGAAACTCCATCCCGGCCAGAGCCAGTGCCAGCACTCTCAGTCTCTTTGGACACTGTCACCCAGCTCGTGCCACAAGAAGGGAGGAATGCTCTTTATAATGCTCTCTATAATGCTCTTCCCAAGCCCTACGCCAGGCCTGGCTCCAGTGCTTTCCTCCGCACGAGGGCAGCAGAGGCGCAGAGCGGGGACGCAGTGCCCGGCCTGCACAGCTGGGCAACAAACCCCAACTCGCAGCCATTCTGACATTTCTTAAGCAAGCAGTGTCAGAAATGCCCGATTTGCCACCTGCACCTATAATACAGCCCAGGTTTGATACAATCCTTACAAATGTTGTCACGAGAAGTCCTCGTGCATACGCTGCTAGTTTTTGTCAACGCCCTTTCAATCATGTAAGACACAGTCTGAGGAGAAAGCACAAATTGTGCTTGAATGCAGCAAAGAGGGGAGTACATCCCCAGCAGTGTAAGGAGCAGCTGGTGCCCTCCGCAGTCAGTGCCCGTCTGAACAGCTCTCTGGCTTGCAGGCAGAGCCACGCGGTGCCTGGGGCAGGAGGGTCCTTTCCAAGCCCGCTGCTCACAGCAGGAGCAGGCAGCGCGGGCTGGGCTGCTCAGGACCACATCTGGTCGGGCTCTGAATATCTCCAAGAGCAGTGTTCACACCCTGCCTGGGCAGCCTGTGCCAGGGTTTGACCACCCTCACAGTAAAAGTAGTGTTTTCTTACATTTAAGTGGAATTTTCTGTATTTCAGTTTGTGCCCGCTGCCTCTTGCCCTCCTAGCAGAACAGCCTGGCTGCCTGCAGCCTCCCACCAGATATCTATACCCACAAGGATCACTGGTAACATTCTCTTCTCAAAACCAAGCAACCCCAGCTCTCTGAGCCTCTCCTCGTGTCAGATGCACCCACCCGCTGCCCACCACAGCAGCCCCCAGCCAGACTCACTCTGCTCCAGCTGCGCCTGCCTGGACCTGGGGAGCCCAGAAGGGCTGCGAGGTGTGAGACGTTCGTCACGCTCAGGGAAGCTCTTGTTGGTCACTTGCTGCTGCACACACTAAAGCTGCTCCAGCTTGTAAAACCCCAAGCTTTACAAAATCTTAAAATAAGCACAAAGGAAAACACACATTCTGTACGAGTTCTTCATGGCGTCCTTCATCCTATTCAGTAGTTTTCTTGTAACTTCCCAGTGTGGTGCTCCTGCATCCTCACTGTCTGCTGTGCTTGACAGCCTGACCCTGACCAGCAGCTGAGCGTGACAGAGCCATGTGCTCGCTCCCCATCCGCAGCAGGACAGGGGAGAGAATAGGAAGAGAAAAGCAAGTTAAAAAAAGCCCACAGCCCAAACTCATGGGTTGCAATAAATAATAAGTGAAGAGGAAAAAAAAAAACCAAATAAACAACCAAATCAATACACGTGTGACTCTAAGGTATTCGCTCAGCACCTCGCATGAGCAGCCTGATGCCCTGCCAGGCTCCAAGCAATGGTTACTTCACCTAAAGCTCCCTCCCCTCTGTTTTCATTGCTGAACATGATGCTATATGGCAAAGAGCAGCCCCTTGGTGAGTCCAGGTAAGCTGGGAGGAGAAAAGGGAGAAGGTGTCATTGCTGACTGTCTCCAGGAGATGCTCCTTGGAGCACAGGGACAGCAGCAGCGTAGGACCCGGGCACCACACAGGGCTCAGTGCTGGTGCTTCCATCATAGCTCCCAGGCAAAGTGAAAAAAGTGATAACAGCAAGCTGCAAAAATTGAAAACAGCCATTAACAAGTCTTGCAGTTTTATGTACAGCAGGCAAGGAACAAGTACTGGAACTGGCAAGGGAACTTCATCCAGAGCAAACGTGTCAGCATCAGGACTGGTACCTGCAAGTCACAGTCTGCCAAGTGACAACTCAGCTAAGGACGTGTAATGGTGAGAAGTGCATTCTAGCACACCCCAAACAAATCTGTTGTTGTCTCAAACTTCTTTGAGTTCCATGTTTGGATCCTGAAAAGGACTGTGGTGAGTTAGTCCTGGGCAGCAGCTAGACTGCTGGAAAAAAGGGATGTGTGGGGCCTTGCAGTCCTGAGGCTGCTGGTTCTGACACAGGGCATCTGCGACAAGCTCCAGAACCACGACAAGCTGCTGAGCAGTGGTCATGGAGCTCTGAGTTCTGGTCTCCCTGAGGCTACCTGGAGCTTTATTTCAGCACTCTTCACTCAGGAGCTGACTGCATTGCAGCATGCACTTGGCTGGAAGCATGGAAAGAAACACCACAGAGCCAGCATCACCAGTGCCTCGGGTGGGACGGACCCCAGCTCGCGGTGCTGCTGTTGTGCTGAATGACCAGAGTTGGCCCTAAAATGCCAGGTTGGTGTGCAGCTGTGAATGAAGCTCAAGCTTTCTCAGCATCTCTTTCCATTCATAGAATCATACAATTTTTCGTAGCAACATCCTTCTGCGCACCTCCAAAAAGCAAACTCCAGCTTGCAGGACTGGCTTTAGGACTACCTGGCAGAAAAAGTCATCCTGCAGGCTTCCCCTCGCTGAGGATACTGTGCTGGTAATGCTCTACAGCACAGCCTGTGTTCTGGGGTGAAAATGTTCTGTGAGGCTGCATGTGCATGAAGAAGCGTGACACATGCCTCGACGAGGCCAGGGTCCTCGCTCCCCTTCTGCCGTCACCTCCTGACCTGTCCCAGGTGCCTCCTCCTCGGACACTGTGTGCCCGTTCTCTGCCCACTGGAGTGGGAAAGTATTTGGGAGAACTTCATAACCTTTGCAAAGATCCTAGGAATGAGGTGGACACCAGAACGTGAATAGTTCAGGTTTATAAATAAAACCAAAAACATGACAATAGAAAGGTTGGGAAAAAAAGAACGGTGCTCCATGTATTAGAGTGTATTAGTTTTCAATCGGTGCATGAAGAAGCTACAACAGGACCAGGAGCAAATGCTTTACAAGCATGGATGCTGCCTGCAAAGCACTCAGAGCTCGTGGGCCCTTTATTCAGAGCCCAGTGTTTGCCCACAGCCATGCTGTAACCTGGGGGACTGCCCCTCTTGAAAAGCTGCGAAGGCCTGCAAGCAAGGCTCAGCGTGGGCTACAAACCTGCTGGGAGGGAAACCCCTTCTCCCAGCTGCCCACCGCCTCCTGCCCTGCTTGCTGGTCAGCCTGTGGTTTGACCAAGCCATCCTAACACACTGACACACCGGAGTCACAAACCCATTCAGCAGGAAGCCTTCGGGGATGCAGCTGTCCTTGGGAAGGAAGGCGAATCCAATACGGTCCATGTTTCAGGGACACAACCTGAGCCAGGAATTTTTATCCCTTACCCAGAGCCAAAGGTGGATTCTCTCTGTCTTGAATGAGGCAGGCAGGAAAGTGAAGATGGGGACCTCTGCATCAGCATTTGAAAAGGCCCTTTCGTAGTCCAGAGAAACACGGATCCTTCTTGGGATGCAGCTCAGCGGCGCTGGGGTGCACTGAGGGAACGTCAGGGCCTGAAAACTGTCCTCCAGCTTCCCCACAGCCCAGAGCCCCTCCTGGGGGCTGAGTGGGAGCCGTCCCTTTCTCTGCAGAAAGGTCCTGGTGAGCCCCACAGCCCGGCTCCTCGCGCTGCCCACAGCCACCTCCCAGCTNATCCCAGCACCTCCGGGCCCATCGCACCACCCCTGCTGCTCCGCTCCCCAGGGCGGGGGGCTCCCCAAAGCCCTTCCCGTCTTGGGAGAGCAGCAGCCAGGGGTGAGCGGTGTCTGAGTCCAGGGTCATGCTGTCTAGGAGACAGAGTTCAGTGTCGTGGGGTGGAATTTGTCCTCGGGGGGTGGGGACAAACCCCACCAGGCAGGGAACCCAGCCAGGGCCTCCCGCGGGGACGTACCCAGCCCTGGGAGAGGACTCTGACCATGGGGGTCATTCCCTCTGTCCCTGCACTGTCTGTGCTGAAGGGCACTCAAAGGGCTGAGTTTCACTGAGGGTATTTCTCCTCCACTCCACATTTTCCGCAAAAACAGAAGTTTGAGAACACAAACAGCATTGCTGGTCGTGGGATAGGAGAGCAGAAAGGAGGTCAAGACGTTGGGCAGATGGCCCAGTGCATGCAGAAAGAAAGAGCGTAAATGGTGAAAAGTGGGCAATGAAAGCTGGGAGGTGGCAGGAGACAACGTCTGCTCAGGAGAAGGTCAAGATTGCTCAATTCTGTGGTCAGGTTTCTGCTTCTCCATCTGAGCCTGAAGAGCAAAGAGGAGTGGGAGCAGCGTGTCAGACGGTGGCAGACATTTGGCTGTGGGGGAGGTGAGCAGCTCCCAGGGCAGCTGCCTTGGCAAGGAAGGATGCCCAGCCCTGAGCACGTCCTTAGTTCCAGGCTTGGAGGAAGAGCAAGCAAAGGAAGGAAAAGGGAGGGAGAGAAAGGAAACGCACAGCGAGAAGAACAGTAGGGTGAGGAAATTGTGACCCACCAAGAGGAGAGACCAATGAAACCCTCCCTCCCCACTGGGCTTCTGGTTGGGCAGATTACTGAGGACATCCCAGTGTCCACATACAATCATCTCTGCTAGAAAAAGCTGCATCCTGAGGGCGGACTTCGAGGGCTTGGCTTGAGTATTTTAGCACTGCAAATGGGTCTAAGAACCCCAACCCCAAACCAACCCCTGGCTCTTTCACACAAGCCAAAGTACAACCACACCTCTCTACCCGGGTCTGTTTTCCTCCCCTCTTTCCCCTGTGTGATACCCTGCTGTATCTCCATCCAGAGGTTCCACTTCTGGCTCCCAGCCATCTCTCCTGGCCCGTGCACAGCTCTCAGATGATGTTTTCATCCCACTGTCTCCCAGACTCTCATTCTCCCAACATTTTGTGATTCCCTTCTTGTGGACGCTTGGAAATTAGATACAGAGTTCATCCACCCCCGTCTTCTCTGGGCCATCAGCTTTCCCGCTGCAGCTGATGGGGAGAGGAAAAGCAGAAGATGAGAAGAGCTGGGCAGGGAAACTGGGACTGTGGTTTTTGAACACATGCATCAGGGACTGCTCTTGAACACGCTCTTATATTACCTTTTCCTAGTTTGTCCACAAATCTCCTCCACCCTAAAAATTTTAAAAAAATATTTAAGTGAGAAGTGACACAAACATAACTTGGTTCCCTCTGGACTGGTTCATGGCTATGTCCCCAAGTCAGTGGGCAATTACAAGGCAGCAGGCGGATTCAGATCGCACTGCTTTTTCCACACCCTCGGACTACGCACTGAACTCCCCACTCCATTCGTATGCATTTCCTCCTTGATGCTTGAGTTATTGCCCTGACCAGACTCTGTCTCTCCAGAAAAACAAGTTGCACTGCAACAAAAACAAACATATGGAGCTATTTATAATCCTTGCTTCTTATTGTGGGAGTCTGTGACCAAATTTCACTGAATTCAGGGCAGTAAAAAACATGCACAGGAGGAGAGGAGAGCCAAGTTCCTCCATCTGTCTCTCTTTTGTCGCTAAATGAGCACAATTTCCTCCAGAGCAGGTGTAAACCTGGCAAAATGGAGGGAGGTGCTTATCCTTCACGCTCATTTTGGATTTTCTGTAGTCTAGTAATTGGGCTTTCACTTTCAAAGTAAATGAACTTCAGAACTTCCAAAGTTTCTCCAACATTGCGCTGGGCTTTGCCAAGCTCATGGGAAGATCACTGGTATTCAAGCACCGAGCAGTGGGCAGAAAGGAAAGAAAGGAGAGAGCCACTCACCAACTGTGCCCAAACTGCACCTAGCAGCGAAGTATCAGACACAGGTTAGCTGTACATCCCTTCTTTTCCTTGTTCTTGTCCCTGATTTTCCCTTTCTGCTCAATAGTTTCATGGATCCAATAAGAGAAAGCTCCCTTTCTGCCTCCCCCATGCCCCCCACTCCATAGTTCCCTTCACCTGGGAAGGTGCAGCCCATGATCACCCCCCCTGGCTGTGTTTGATGTCTGGACAGTTTCTGTGCAATAACCCAGATCCTCCTCTCTCGCAGCTTGGGGAAACTTCTACCTTTGGTCTTCAGCAGATGAGCGATGAAGCCGATGACACCAAGCGCTGTCAGGATCACACTTCGAACAGCCACTCCTGGAAAGGCACCTCGTAAAAAGTCTAGAAACAAAAAAATCCCCCCAGATTTACTTTTTCTGGAAACAGTAAGAGGGATGGATGCAAGCCTGTCCCCAGCAGATCATAGTGCAAAGAGAAGGAAACAGGAGATCCTGTTTACAACACACCACGAGAAATGTCCCCACATTGTTCCACTTCAAGTCATAACCTGCAGCGGCCCCACAACGCAGACACCTCTCACACCAGAAGAGAGCTGAATCTGAACTCCACTGAGTCCTCGTGGTGCAATCCCACATGAAATTGTAACAGTTCTCACCAAAACATTGCAGTTAATGCAACTCAGCTCTCAAAGGGTTGATCTTTTTTTTCTTTGCACGGCAAAAGGGAACCAATTAAACCTCTTTCTCAGCCCTCCAGAACGTAAAACTTCAATGAAAACTCTCGGGCATCAATGTGCTGTGAAAGCCAGCTTCCCCCGCTCTCACTCTGCTTGCGTTGGAGCAACAAACCTGACGTTCGGAAAGCAGTTTCCTTTTCTTCCTTGAGACAGATGTTCCTCACCACGTAGAAAACATCCTTTGGGGCATTTCCCATGACAAGGAGGGTGCTCTGTGCTTCAAAGAGGCCCCTCATGTCTCGGGATTGGTTTTCAGACTCCACAGGTATGTGCTGGTGGCTGGAATCTCTCCACAGCACTGGGGCTCTGGGTACCAGCCCGAGGACTGCGATGCCTCGTGGGATGTACTCCACAGATACAAGGAGCAGACCCCATGGCTGAAGGGACAATAAAAGAAAAACAGGGTTAAGCTCTGCATGTTTTCAAAACTGAAGATCTACTTTCAGAAAGCGCAGCAATGAGGAGCTGCCCTTATTTTGCACAAGGCAGACGAGAAGAATAACCTTTTCCATCTCATTCCAAGCCAGTGTTAACCCAGAGTATTTCAGAACCATGTGTGCCCGACCAACCTGTCGCCTTCAGCTCCAGCTGGGATTCTTTGGACCCGATGCTGTTTTGAACCACGCAGCTGTACCAGCCCTCGTTGGAGGGCTGCACAGCAGAAAGCCTCAAACCCACGCAGCCCTGGCAGACACAGTGCGTCACCAGCTCCGTCTTCCCACCGTACTCCGGTGCCTGCTCCCCGTCCTCTCCCTTCCGCTCATGGTAGCGATGCACAATCAAGGAGCACGGCATCCGCAGCCAGCACACTGCCAGGGGCTGGGCATGTGTCCCCGGGGCCAGGCAGCAGGGCAGCAGGGCAGCCCCCCTCCACGGCAGCGAGCACTGACTGGTGGGATGCTGGCACAGGCTGGTGGGATGCTGGCACCGACTGGTGGGATGCTGGCACCGACTAGTGGGATGCTGGCACCGCCAGCCCAGCTGGGAGGGGTCACCAGGAGGTTTAATTAGGAGCAAACCTCCAAAGTGGCAGGGTGCAGGTGCATACAATGAGTGTGCAGCTTGCTTTAGGAATATGCAACCCATGAGCTGCAAGGAGGAACTGGGGGAGATGTCGGAGGGTGCAAGGCTGGACCTGGACGTTGGCCACTATGGATTCTGTGGCCACTGTGGACTCTTGAGGGGCCCACAGTTAAACCCCACACTGAGGGAACCTGTGCTTCCTCACCCAGCATCTCTCTGGGGTTTTGCTCCTTTGTGGCTGGCCAGGGACGCAGCACTGCCCTGGCCTCCACGCCACTGTGGATTAATGCATCAAGCTTGACCCCTGGCATAGGAAACGCTGTGATGGCGCGGGGATAGCTCTGCTTGTGCACCTGCCCTGGTTCTAACAGGGAGGAGATAAGGTCGTTCAGCAAAAGGCTTTTGGCTCAGGAACAGGAATGCTCATCCAGTCTGCTGGGAAACCACTGGTGCAGACAATGACACCGCTCTCAGCCATAGCTCTGATGTTTGGGCAGCCCTGTGTGGAGGCAGGAGCTGGGCTCAGTGATCCTTCTGGGTCCCTTCCAACTCGGGATATTCTGTGACACACATGCAGACTCACGCACACAGCCTCAGCACTCTGATATTGAGTTGCACCCCATCAGCTGCCTGGGAGCTCAGAGGAAATGGCCCCAAAGAGCAAACCAGAGGTTTAGTCCTGCTGTTCACCCTCGCAATCCCTTCCTCAGACCCTGAGCACCGAGCGGGAGCAGAGCAGCAGGAGGACAGCAGGGAGCGGAGCGGAGCGCAGCCCTACCTGCCTGCGGCTTGGGGCCGAGCAGCACTGTGACAAAGCAACAGAAAAACAGAAGAAACTTCATCTTTGCAACCATATGACCTACAGAGGAGGAAAAGACCAGGAGGAAAAAAACAAACAAAAAAACAAAAAAACCCCACTGAGATTAACTCAGATGGAGGAGGAAGACAAAAAGTGTCTGTAGGAAAAAGGGCTGAAAAGTGTTACCTGGGAAAATCTTGCCATGGGCAGCAGAGCTGCTGCTCGGTTAGAGTGATCCAAATCAAAACACTTTTCTGATCTTTAATTCCAATGCGGGCCAGGTACCAGCAGAGCTGAGGGCTGTGTCCCCCTCTGCTGCACTCTCTGCAGCCGGGCCGGGGGCGGTGTCCCGGAGCCACCCGCGCTGTCCCACGGTCCCGGGGCACGGGCAGTGGCGCGGGGGCGTCCCGCAGCCGCCTGGGTCCCGCACCCTCCGGGGGCCGCCCACGCACCGGAGCCGCCAGGGAGGTCCCGGAGCCGTCGGGGGCGGGGTCCAGAGACAGTCGGGGGCCCTGGAACCGTCTGAGTGTCGCAGCTGCTCGGTTTCCTCCCGGCCCCGCTCTCGCTGCGGTCCCGGTACCGAAAGCGAAAGGGCCCCGAGCGCCGCAGCCCGGCCCGGCCCCGCGGCCATGGCCGCCGGCAGCGCGGCGACGGAGCTCTGCGAGGAAGCGACGTGCTCCATCTGCCTGGATTTCTTCCGCTCCCCGGTGATGTTGGACTGCGGCCACAACTTCTGCCGTGCCTGCATCAGCCTCTACTGGGCCGGGGTCGCAGGGCCCCACTCCTGCCCGCAGTGCCGGCAGCCGCTGCCCGAGCGGAGCCTGCGGCCCAACCGGCAGCTGGGGAACATCGCGGAGCGGGTGCGACAGCTCGGCCGCCCCGCGGGGCCGCAGGTGAGCGCGGCCGAGCCGCCCCCTCCTCCCGGCGTCGGCTCCGCGGGGCTGGCGGGGCTCGGCCCCCCGCGCCGCTCCGCTGCTCCCGAGCCCGTTCCCTCTGTGCCGCTTCCGTGTGCTGGGGGAACTTCAGCCGTGAGCCCCGATAACCCCTTTCTAGGTGCTGTTTTGCAACGTGCATGCACGCGTGGGGCCTGGGGGTTAGTCTGTGCCCAGCCTTTGTCATGCACAATGATTTACCTTTATCTGCTCAGAGCTTTCCATTATGCTGTTTGCAAATGTGATTTCCTGTGTGCGTGCCTCCAAGCTTTCCAGTCTGCTGATTGCAAAAGGCCATGCTCCCTGCAAGGAGTTAACACCTTGACAGCACCTTCTACATTTTATTCGATTTTTTTTGCCACTGCCTTCTTATTTCTGCAGTTTCTCATTTCCCTGCACTATGTCCCATCCCTGGAGGTGCCCAAGGCCAGGCTGGATGGGCCCTGGGCTGGAGAGGCAGGGGTGGGGCTGGGGGTTCTGAGAGGTCCCTTCCAACCCAACCATGCTGGGATTCTATGATTACACCCAACAGAACATGTATCAGGTTTTCATAAGAGTAATGGCACTCTGTCCTCAGGACTCTGTTACACACTTCGCATCTCTGACAGTACAGTTTCCTGCCCCTGTGGGCTCAGTGCCCCTCAGTGTGTCACTGCCTCCCAGACCATGATGGTGACAGCGGCTGCAATGAGCCTGTAACATTGCATTGATTTTTGACATCTCACTCTGTAGGAACTTTTTATCACTTTTGTACTTTGCATTTGGGCACCTTCCTCCCACAAAGCTGTTGCTGCCATTACTAAATCAAGACAATTATTTAAGTTTAGATTTCTGCCCCACTGGCCCTTTTTGTATCCCTTTCTGCCTGCTCCTTGCCTTGCCTTCCCCAGCTCTCTCTCCTTTCACATTCCTCACCAGTTTGCACATTTCCTCCACCCCCATGAGCTCAGGACCCTCAGTGCTGCATCCTCATCGGTCCTCATGCCCCGGTTTGCCTGCAGTTCCTCTGCAGCCCATACATCTGTGTGACTGATGAAGGCTGTTCCCTCTCATTGTCCATTGTCTTTGTCTGATGGGTTTGTGTCTGTGTGTTCTTATGGCTTCTTCCTTCTCTTATTATCCCCTTTTTACACTGGAAAGGTCCTTGACCAGATATCCATCCATAAAGGAACAGATGCTTTTCTGCCACTTACTGTTACAGTCCCCAGTTCTATACCAAATGGGACTGCCCAGTGCTGTGCATGTCTGACCCTGAACTCCGGAGCAGCTGGTGATTTGCTTGCAGGGTAGCGGGCACCACCAGCATTTTGCTGCCGGATTGTGCTTGGGACTCACATCTTTGGAGGAAACTAGGCTGACTTTGTGCCAGGGGCTGTTCATGTTCAGCCCAGGGAATAAGCTGGACACGAGGTGTAGAAGGATTTCTGTCCCTGCAGGAGCAAGAGCAGTCCCAGCTGGAGAGCCTCAGGATGCAGAGAGGAAAGCTGGAAGAGCAGCAGGAGAAGGAGCGCTGGATCTGCCAGGGGTGCCTGGTAGGTGCACGGAGCTCCCCACAGGAATTTTGGCTGGGAGTGGTGAGGGAAGGTCGATTCTTGGCCCTTGGAGATTGAATCATTGTGCCCAGGTGTTGGTGCATGATAAGCACATCAGGAATCACAGCTGTGCTCCACAGCAGAAAGTAAAAGATATTCCTAATTACTGCCTGTCCCTTTTCATGCTCCCACCCTCCTTTGAGAGGATTGTTTCTGCTCACAAAGGACAAAGTGAAAGCAGAGAGGCAGAAGATTGCATCTGAATTCAAGCAGCTGAGGCAGTACCTGGAGGAAGAAGAGTGTGTGCTGCTGGCTCGGCTGGGAGAGTTGGAGAAGCAGATTGAAACCAAAGTGAAAGAAAATGCTGCTAAATTCTCCCAGAGGATTTTGTATCTGGATGACCTGATCAGGGAGAAGGAGGAGGAGTGCCAGCTGTCAGGATGTGAGTTCCTGCAGGTGAGCTGTACTGAAACACCAGCACTGCCTTAACAAACAGCATGGGAGGGACCAGCAGGCTGGAAACACACAGTGGGCTGATTCTACCTGGATGCTGGAGTGTCAGTTCATGGTATTACAGAAATATGAGGAATGTGTACAGGATAAATAGAGCTAAGCTGCTTCTGTTTTTCTCCCATCTAGGATGGTGGTGACATTCTGAGCAGGTATGTGCTTCTTGCTCCATTATATCACAATGTTGCGTTGGGGTTGCAAAGACTCCTGCCTCAGAACAAAGCTAGATTCCTCACGTACCAGGGATGTACCGTTAATGTTCATGTTTTGGTTTTCCAGAAGCTGGTATGACTCTGCTAATAAGATCTGTCCCTGGGGAAGTACTTGAGGAGGACACTTCATTTCTAAGGGCTCTGGCTGCAAGCCTGGCTGGCTTCTCCATGACCAATATTTAGTGAGTCTAAGGCACAGAGACCAGGGTCAGTGACTGCAGATACAGGAGATCAGATAATAGGAGTTTAATTGGCAAGGAGGGCATCAAGACAGGGCAGTGACCGAGTCAAGGAGACCTGCTGTCTCTTTTCTCACTGATACCCTTGTGTAGGGCTGAATTAGATTGAGCTTTCTGGAGGTAACAGATCCAGCATCAGAGCCATTCAGCTGGAAATGTCCTCTAGCAACTGGCAGTAACAGGAGATGATTGAGTGAAAGGAGGAAGATAAATGCTGTGGCCTGTACATCTCCAGGTGTGAGGAGGGAAAATTCCAGCAAAAGGAGTGGGTGAGCCACAAGCTGAACGAGGCATCTGGTGTCTGCTCAGAAAAAACTCCTGTGCTAGAAGAGACGGCAAGAAAACTCCAAGGTACAAGAGGGGATCTCAGAGGAGAACAGATAAAGCATCTCAGGGGTGGAAAGAAGGGGGTGGGCAGTTCTCTGAAGGAGGGAGATAAAGCTGAATGTCCTTGTGTAGTGTGTCCTGCCTTGGGGATGCACTGGGAAAGCGTCACAGCTAAAATGAGTCTCCTTTCCCTTTCCTTTTTTTTTCCCTTTCCTTTTTTTTTTCCCTTTCCTTTTTTTTTCCCTTTCCTTTTTTTTTCCCTTTCCTTTTTTTTTCCCTTTCCTTTTTTTTTCCCTTTCCTTTTTTTTTCCCCTTTCCTTTTTTTCCCCCTTCCTTTTTTTCCCCCTTCCTTTTTTTTCCCTTTCCTTTTTTTTCCCTTTCCTTTTTTTTCCCTTTCCTTTTTTTT
>WBMW01001921.1:6983-29693 GCA_013396635.1 Penelope pileata
GTGACACCGCCGTGGTTGGGGGGGGGGGTTCCCCGTGGGAAGGGGGCTCACCGCTGGCGGATGATGTCCAGCTCCTCGCCCAGCTCCAGGTGTCCCTTTGGCTGGAAATGGAACGCTGTGGGGACAGAGGGAGCTGTCCTCACGTTATCCATCCCCTCCCCACGTTCCATCCATCCGTCTCCCCAGGTGTGCCCCTACCTGGCTTCTCCCCCACCACCTCCAGCACGCGGGCCTGGCTCTCATCCCCGACGGGCTGCAGGAGGGCGGTGGGCTCAGGGGGTGCCACAGGACACTGTGTCCCCCCCATGTGTCCCCCCCCCAGCTCACCGCCTCAGGGTGCGTGCCGTTGGGCAGCTGCAGCGCCCGCAGGTAGAAGCGCTCGTCCAGCGCCGCCTCCTCGGCCAGCAGCGCCTGCAGCTGCAGCCGCACTGCACGGCCCTGAGCCCGCAGCGCTGCGTACTCAGGGACCTGTGGGGACACGGGGCTGGGGGCCGTGGGGGTGGCACTGTGGCTGTGTCACCTCCCCACTACTATAGGGATGAGAGCGTCCCCTCCCCAGGCGTCTTACCGCCTGCAGCGCATCCTTGGCATGGGCAGCCTGTGGGAGGAGAGAGGTGACAGGGTGACGTGGAGGTGACACAGGGATGGCACAGGGTGACACGGGGACGGGGGCACTCACCACCAGGTCCCGGACCCTCAGGGCCACCTCTTCCTTCTCGGCCTCGAGGCGGGCGATGGCAGCGCGCACCTCACGCAGGCGGGCCCAGGTCTGCAGCTGGGGGCGGGGCCTGTCACTGACCACGCCCCCTCAGCCCACACAGCTCCGCCCCTCCCGTCCCCGCAGGNCGGAAGACGAACCGAGAGGCATGATTTAGCCACGCCCACGCTCCTCCCACAACTGACGACGGCGCCACACAGCGCTCGGCGCACAGAAGAGCTTTAATGGACACAAATGCGGAGCCCCGCGGTCCCGCTCATTTCTTCTTCTGTACGTGGGCGCAGTCGTACTTCCCCCGCACGATGGTCAGCTTCACGCCCGGCAGGTCCTGCGTGCGGCCGCCCTGCACCAGCACGACGTGGTGCTCCTGCAGGTTGTGGCCCTCGCCGGGGATGAAGCACACCACTTCGCGCCCGTTGCTCAGCCGCACCCGCGCGCACTTCCTGTTGGCCGAGTTGGGCTTCTTGGGTTTCCGGATGAGGTTCCGGATCACCACCCCCTTCAGCTGCGGGCGCCCGAACGTGGGCCCCAGCTTCGGGGGCGGCGGCTTGGGCCGGCCCTGGCGGTGCATCTGGTTCAGCGTGGCCATGCCGGCGGCGGGGGGCGGCGCCACGAGGGCTGTGAGGAGAGAAAGGGGCGGTCAGCGGCCGCGGGGCGGCTCCCAGGGCGGCGGGGACGGGGGACGCGGGTACGCACCGCAGCTGCGCAGCGAGGCCGCGGCCCTCAGCAGAGCGCGGAGCGGCATCCTACGGGACACGGCACGGCGGGGCCTGCAGGGATACCCAGTGAGCGCTCACCGCGCGGCACCGCACCGGAGCGCGGCAGCGCCTCACGCACCTCACGCTGCCGCCATTTTACCGCGCGCCTCCGCCCCTCTTGCCGTTTCCCCCTCGCTCGCAGCGCTGGTTGGTCAGCGGTAGCGCCAATCTCCCTCAATCCTTCTGTGATTGGCCACGGCCTCTCTTAGCCTCTCCTCGCCGCTTGCCGGCTGCCCTACGGGTGCTCGGCGGGGCCAAGAGCAACCGGGGGCGGGGCATATTGCCTAGGGAACGGGGGAGGGCCCGGGCCCAGCTGCGGCGCCCTCACAACATGGCGGCCGCCGAGTGAGGGGGAGCAGCGGGGCCGGGCCCGGCGGGAGGGGTGAGCGGGGCCAAGGACGGTCTGGGGGGCTGGGACGGGCTCCTGAGGGAGCACAGACGGGTCTGAGGGGCATAGAGGAGCCTGGAGGACGAGGAGGGTGTGGGTGAGGGTCCCAGGAGGGCGCTGCTGTGAAGGATTTGGGGTTCCTGAGGTGGAAAGGGGCTGAGGGTGAGGGGAGAGTGGGGCAGCAGGGAAGGAACAGCGGGAGAAGGCCTGGGCCGGGAGTGTGGAGGCCTCAGGGGGATCCTGAGGGGGAGGAGGGAGGAACGGGGGCGGTGGAGTGGGGGGTGCTGCCTTCCGCTGAGCCCTCTGTGGCCTAAAAATTGCCCAAACTGTGGCTTCCAGGGGTGCGGTGCGGAGCTGTGGGCGCGAGGCCGCGTGTCACGGAGCTGAGTGGGGATCTCCTGTGCCACGTCCGTCACCGAGCGCTCGGCATGCGCAGCAGAGCCGGGTAGGAGCTTGCAGGTAGGGAAAAGAGGCGTTTTCTGGTTTGTGACTTTTCAGAGGTGCCCATTTGGTGGGTGCTCGTGCTGAGGGGTCCCTGAGGGGTCCTATGGTGTCTGCCCCTTCCCCAGGCACCGACCAAACCTGAGGGAGGAGATCAGGGAAAGCGCCGTCGCTGTCAGTGAGGTGTGTTAGGAAAAACACTGAAGGCAAAAGCTGCCAGAGCGCTCCCTGGGGTGCACACACCACAGCAGTGCTCCCCTCAGGGAGCTCACGAGCACGGTTCCAACAGGTTGCAGCACAACATTTGAAAATTGTTTTTTTCTGTGTAAACAATCAGGGGAAACGCTCTGATCTGTGTGTTTTGGACACGTGCTGGTGCTCGCTGGGCTCTGCTCTCCCTGCTCACGGCCGCTGCTGGAGTTAAGCACCCTGCGCTTCGTTCTCTGTGTTTCCATCACTGGTGGTGCTTTGTCTGCTGAAGGGAAGAGCCTCAGCATTGCTTTTTGGTTGTGGTTCCCCTGTAATTTACAGTTTTTCTGGATGGGCTGCAGCCCCACAGATCCTGACAATACCTCTGCGCAGTGGACTTGTAAATAACTGCAAACTGAATGTGTGGAGCCAGGCATTAGCAGCGACGCAGCGAGCCTGAGGAGAGCTCTGGTGTGCAGGGAAGGTTTTAAATGAAGCCCCAAACAAGGATTGAGCAGTGGCCAAAGGATCGGCTGTTTGCTGCCAGCACAAACACAAATCCTGGCAGCCTTTTAAGGAAGTTTCCTTCTTTCTGGTTAAGACATAAACCTGTGAGTTGTAAGCATTGTGCCCTGCACAAGTTGAGGGAGGCTTTCTGGGAGTTGTGTGTACGTTCCAGGTAGAACTGGGGCTGTGTGAAACATGGCACACGCTGAAGGTGTAGCGTGAGGCTGCACGAATCCGTGGGCAGCATCACGGAGTTGTCTTCGGTTGACGTTTCTGACATGTAATCATCTCCAGAAAGATTGCCTGGAAGCCTCCCGGGTCTGCTGCTGCGGTGCCACCCTGACTTTCCCAAATGAAGGTGATTAACCAGAACGTATTTGGCAGCTGAAATAGCCGCGGAAGTTTCCAGGGAAGATACCAATGAGATAACGATTGCTGCCAGCTCAGGTTATGTTTTCACCTCTGCCGAGTGGAAACTCACGCTGTGCTCCCCCCGCGTTGTTCCCAGTTCCCAGATGTTTTCCAGATACTGCTTATCTTTATTTGCATGCGCAGAGCTGACATTTATTTTGCTGCCACTTATCAAATCGACCAGAAGGAAGCAGTCTCTGTAAAAATAAAAAATCACAGAGCATTGCTCCGGACCTCTCAGCATGCTTTGTGCTGCAGTTGCCTCTTGTTTATTGATGTGTCGGCTCTGCAAGTTGGAGATTTCATTGCTGACATCTTGCTAATTGCTGTCCCCCTCCCTGGGGGTGAAGTTTTGGATGCTGCTGGTGCTTTAAATACAGAGTTCTGGTGCTGAAACAGGTTCCAGGTCTTACTGCTCTGGACGAGCGAGCTGTGTTGCGCAGCTCCGTGGGCTGCGGAGGGATCGGGTTGCTTCGTAGCATTCCCCCCCTGCCTGAACGCGGTGGGGAGGTTTTTGTGAAGGGCCTCGTGGGCCGCGGGACAGGGAGTGCCTCGGAGGAGTGGGAAATCCTGAGCCACCCAAGAGCTGCAAGAAAGGCGGATTTGTTTTGGTGGACAGTGAGAGAAACACGAATTGCGCGTCCATCTCCGTGTCGCAGCGCGTGGTGGCTGCAGCCATCAGCTGGAGGGGGAACAGTGGGACAGGGGAAGAGAGCCTGGGAGCCACTGGGGCTGGAGCACGGTGAGGTGAGGTGCCTGCAGCCCTTTGCTTTGATTCTGTGCTGTAGGTTTGGTTCCTCGGTGCTTGTCTTCTCAGATGAATGATTTATGACTTTGTGGGTGGCTGGCAGAGGGGGAGAGCGGGATGGGTGGGAGGAATTTAACTTGACATCCCACTGGTAGCTGCCCCTTGTGTGGACAGAGCTTTCTGTGGCTGGTTGAGCACTGCCAAGGAGCGAGCGATTCTCTGCACGCTGGGGACGATGCCCGATGCCTGCAGACACGTCCTGACCTGGCTCTTGTCACCACTCTGCCATTCTGAGCGTGGCCCTGGGGAAGGCTTTGCTCCTCTCCCGGTTTCTCCCTTTGACGTGCGTAGCCAGGAGCCCGTTTTTATCCTGTCTTTGAGGGCAACGAAGTAAAACAGCGATAGCGGGCGTAGGTGTTGTGTGCCTCGTGGGACTCGGCTTGCGCCTTGCCACGAGCAGAGCTGCCAGGTTTGAGGATGAAGGATGCAGCCCCAAAGCCCCACTGGCTCCAGCAGAAATCCCAGGGACATTTGGCGGCTTCCGTGCAGCCTAATTACAGATGCATCGTTTTTATTTAATAAAGTGATTTCTCCTGAGCCTGGCAGAGGAGTCCTTGCCGTGTGCCTTATGAGCTGAGCGAGGTGGGTTTAGGGTTTCAAAGGGAGCTCTGCTCAGCGCAGGTGCAGCTCGCGTTTCAGCTCAGGCTTCCCAGCCGGCATGATGTGTCCTGAAGGATTTGCTGTTTTCTTACATTTTTGATGATTTTCGAGTGGAAACTGCATTCTTTCCCCAGGCTTAATGGAAATCTTGCATTCCAAGAGCAGGGTGCGTGTTGAGACTTAACGCTTAACGCGATGGGTGCTTGGCCAGAGTCATCCCACCCAGCCTGGCGAAGAAGTCTCATCTCTTAGCAGGGTCAGGCTGCTGCATTCCCATTTTGTGCTTTATGGGCTGTGGGATTGGTTTGGGGGGAGCCCTGGTGAAGCGGGGACGCGCAGAGGAATGAGCCTGTTGCTGCCGTTCCGTGCCTCGTGTGCTTCCTGCAGCCCTGAGCCGAACCCTTCAGAGCTTCTCCCAGAGCAAATCATTCAGCGTGTGTTTCCAGCTCGGTTTTCAGGTGCAGGAGCAGGCTGGAAGGAGGCGTTTAAGTAATGATTATTTTCTCTAATAAAGCTGGATGTAATGAAAACGTAATTCTTTCGAGCTGTGCTTGCTCCGCTCTTCCTTTCCCCGTGTCGTGCGCTTACACGGTGCGAATAAGCTATAATTTTTGTCAATGATGTAAGAGGCTAATTAAAGGTTTTACTTGGCTAATCAGCTTGCAGCTTAATTAGCATCAAATGGTAATCACTTGCTGTAGCATACACTGACTTCTCACCAGCTCCTGGCCTGTTACCTGGGCTGGGGCGGGCTGCGTCCATCCTTCTGCGGTTGTCCCCATGCCCCAGCCCTGCAGGAAGCCTTGGGCAGCCTTAGGTGGGCTTTGGCCTCTGGCAGAGCAGGGGTTGGGCTTGCTGAGGGTGCAGGAGGGTGACAAGCAGGTGAAGGGGGCTGAAGTGTTTCGGTCTCACTAAGCGTGAAGGGGAGGCCCTGGGTTTGGCGCTGGTGATTGTGTGGGTGGTTTTTTTCCTATCCTTTTCCTGCCTGAAACAAATACTTGAGCTGGTTCAAATGTTCTCGCCTTGCAAGCTGCCTCCGAGGCAGCTCCTCCTTCTTCTTTAGAGCTGCTGGTGCGGGATCGCTGCGCTGCTGGGCCCCGCGCCCAGCATCTCCCCCATCTCCTGCAGCTTCGTTAGCGGTCCTTAAGCCCACACAGTGCTCAGGAGGGCAATCCGCTGCCAGATTACATTAAAATCATCATTACAAGTCGCTCCCCTCCAGGGCTGCTGGGACAGCAGTGCAGGTTGTGCATAAATGAAAGGGATTTGGGCTTCGTTTGTGCCTGTTGGTCATACAAAGCTTTTCCAGGGGGCGATGCCCCTGTGTAGCTTTTTCCCTGAAGTGGATTATCGTCCCTTTGCTGCTATGATGTCGCTCCCCTGGCAGCTCAGAGCTTTGCTGAGCACTTAGAACAGAGAGACCGAGTATGGATTGCGTGCGGCTCCTCCGCCCTTGACCGAAGGGATCTTTGGTGCACGGAAAAACCTGTTTGTCCTGGCCTTGGAGAGGTGGGAGGAGACGATGCCAGACAGAAACCCAGCCTTTTTTTCATCTTTTTTTTTTTTTTGAGCAGTAGCGTTTCAGTGTTCCATGGAGGAGTGTTGGCTGGCTCTGCCTCTGAGGGGCTGCAGCACGCTGCCCTTCCCCGCACCGTGCTCTGGCTGCCTCCACGTTTGGTTTCTGCATGAATAATTTCTGCTGCCCTGGGCTGTAATCCTCTCGCCATTCCCACAGCAGTTAGTGTGACACTGGAGTGCTCCCAGTGAGATAATGAAATGGAAGAGAAGTTGTAAAGCAGCCTCCAGCTCGGGGAGGAATGCTGTTGGGATGTAATGGGGGGGAAATGCGGGCTCGGGGAGGGCTGAGAGCTAAAGGTGAGCAGCAGACGCAGCAAACAGGCTGAGCTCTGCAATATTCTGCTGTATCCAAGGGTCTTCTGGCAAAGGGGAGAAGGGGCAGCGAAGCCATTTGGGTGCAGAGCTTCCGAGGCAGGCCAGCCTCTCTGCCAGCTCTTAGGATGCTAAAGAAGCCCTGCAGCCAGCAGAGCAGAGGGAGCGCTGCTGAGATGTCATCTGCGTGTGTGCGCGCCGTCAATTCTGCTTGAAAGGGAGAAATTCGGTCTGCAGTGCTTCTGCTCGTATCTCTGGAAACCAAGATAAGGGTAATTGGAGCTCATGCTTCAAGGCACAAATTGTGTCTGGGGGGAGCGGGAGGAGCTGCCCCTTCCTTGCGATGTCGTTCCGTGGTGCTCAAGGGAGCAGCTCGGTGCTGGGAAACGCTCCTGGGTGGCTCATGGCCATGCACCGGTCCCACGGAGCTGTAGGGATATGGCCAAACTCAGCGTTGGCACCCAGAAGGGAGCGTGTGTCAGGAACAAGCAGGGAGTGGCAGTGAGGTGCTCCAGTGTGATTTTTGCCTGAGCTGTTGGGACGCAGGTTGGGGCCCCGTGGTCCTCTCCCCAGGGCCCCGTGGGTGTACCACGCTTCTGGTAGCACAGAGTTTGCTGGGAGCGTTGCAGATCCACTCACCTGTGCTGTTTCTTCTTCCTCTTGCTGTTTTTTTGTTTGAGCACGAAGGACATGAATCCTTTCCCCAGACTGCTCTCCAGAGTCAGCTGTTGGGGGTTGGAACTGGGTGATCTGTGCAGTCCCTCCCAACCCAAGCCGTGCTGTGGTCTTGTGGTTCTCCAGCGCCTTTTCTCTGAAGACCTCAGAGCTCTTTGCAGTCAGCTTCCTCCCAGAGAAGCCAGCATTATCCTGCTCTGCTGAAGGAACACCGGCGTGCCGAGGTGACTCGCTCCTTCTCGCAGGAGAAGAGCCAGGAATAGATTCCCAGAACCCTGTGTTGAGTCCTTCAGCACTGAGTCATCGCCGGGCAACCCCGCAGGCTCCTGAGTGGGTGGAAAACGGGAAAATTTAAATGAGTTTCTCATTCAAAGCCTAAACTTTCCGGAAGAGCCTGGCAGCGAGGACCTGGCGGGGCAGCTCGCTGTGATTTGGGGTGGCTGAACGCAAACAGCGGCTCTGGGGCACCGCAGCAGCACAGCACAGAGGCTCGGGGCATTTCTGCAGGCTGGAGGGGAGCGTGAATGATTCACTGGGAAAGTCCTGGCTGCTGGCATGAGGTGTGCTGGGCTTTTCCTAGGGGCATCTGGGAGAATAGAATGATTTGTGTGTGTGCTGAAAGCTGCCTGGGATTCGTGCGGTGTTGCTTTGGTGTTGCTCTGTGGAGCATCGAGTGTTGATGGAAAACAGCAAGGCTTCATCTCTGTACAACCCTGAAACAATATTTTGATTTTTCATAGTGTGCCTGCAACTATGTTCTGGCTTAACCCTCACTCCACCGATGTCTGAGCATTGCCAGAACAGTTCCACTCCTTCAGCTGCTCACAGCAAAATCCTCTGGTGTCAGGGCAACGATACCAATAGAAACAAATCTTATTCAGGTGCAAAATAACCTGGGGAAAGCTCCCCTCTGTCCGTTTCAGCTGTGATCCCCGTGAATCCCTGGATCCTGTCTGGAGCTCCTTGGCCATTCCGTCAGCCGGCAGCGCACCGCATCAGCCCTGCCCAGCCTGGCAGTGGGACACCTCTCTCCTCTTTGAAGGTTGTGCAAAGCCAGCCCGGCCAGTTCCACCCTCCCTCGCCGGCAGGTTGAGCAAACCCCGGCGCGTCCGTGCCGCAGCGCTTTCGCCACCCTTGCTGCTGTCTCGGCATGGCGAGCGCCTGGCAGCGGTGACGTCCTCGGCGGCTCCAGGAGAGCTCATCCTCCTCTGCTCTGTACCAGGTGTGTGCGTGCAGCCGCGTTTATTGCTGCAGCCAAGCAGGGCTCCTTTCCCATCCTTGGAGTGCGTGAGGCTGTCAAAGAAACATCCAGGCTCATGGCACAGCTGGGATGGAGCCCTGGGGCCAGGATCCCTGCTTGGTGTGGATGGAGCTGCCGTCAGGGTGTGTGCAACGAGCTTAGAGCTGTGGCTGAGGGCTCCTGGAGCCTGAAACCACACGGGCTGCCTGCACCCAGAGAGGGAGGCAGTGGGGTGGGGAAGCAATGCCTGCTTCACCCCATGGCAGGACAGCATCAGGGTGCGGGCTGGGGTCACCCTGAGCTTTGTTCTGGGTGCCACGCTCACTTGGTGCAAAGGGATGGGTGAGGTGGTGCTGGTGCAGGTTCAGGATGCATCAGGATCTGTCTGCAAGGCAAGGATTAGGAAGACGTGCTCTGGCTAATTTTGTGAAAATTCTGAAAGATTTGGGGGGTAGAGCTTCCTTTGATGTGCTTTTATCTTTCTATGAATTAATTAGTGCGTTTCACAAGACTCTAAAATTGATGCTAGGGGCTCTTTGTGCTCTTGGCAGCTGAAGAGAACAGCTGGTGGATTTCTGTAGTCACAGCAGCTTTTGAAGACTTGAAATCGGAGGGCTTTAAGCTGCTGCTTGTTCCTACATCAGAGAAATAACTTTCCAGAAGGACAAATGGGTTTTGCCTCTCACATCAAGAGAGACACAACGGCTTCAGCACACTCCGCATCAGCATTCTTCCCCGTTCCCCGCTGCTGTTTTTCTCCTTCCCAAAAAGATAAAACAAGAAGTCTATGCGTGCTGAAACACAACCTCAAGCACGTTTGCTTTATGAGGGCTCGGGTGCCACAGCACAAAGCGGAATGGCGATGCCGGGCTGTTGCCTTAGCAGCTGAAGGTGGCTGCATCGCGTGCGCTTTGCAAAAAATGGTCGTTTTCCACCCAGCCTTGGCCCATACCCTGGCACTTCAGCGTATGAAGCCGAGCAGGGTGAGATTACAGAGGTGTAACTTCTGTGAGTGGGGGGGGACAAGCAGTGGGGGAAGCTTTTCATCTGCTGATCTCTTTTTTCCGATGCCACATCTTTCTCCTGCGATTCTAGGAAAGCTTCCAAGTGCCAATTAGCAGTCCAACGATGGTGCAGTAGATATTTTGATCCATGAATATTCTGAAAGACAATAAATAGGAGGAAAATGAGGACAAATGGGAAGTGAGCAATCTAGTTGTAAAGCATGGTAGGTGATTAACATTCCCAACCATGCTATTTTTTCCCCCTCCCTGCTTGTAAAAGGCTTTTAAATAAAAATAAAACCGCGCAGACCTCTTGGAGATGCTGTTGGGCTGTGCTGGAAGGCCGTGGCTCTCGCTGCCCCTGCCCCGTGCTCTGCCCTTGGAGCAGGCGGGGTGGAGGCTCTGCCCACCCTGGCTCAAACTGCTGCTCCTTAGGAAGCCGCGTGCTGCTCGTCCACCCGGAGCCATGCAGAAGAGGCGGAGGCTGAAGCTGCGCTCCTCACCCTTAGGTGAAGCTGACAGCCAGGGGATGAGCCCTGGAGCCCTGCAGAGGGTCCTGGTGTCCCCCAGCCAGGTTTGGGGGCTGCTGTTCCTTAACCAGAGCTCTTACAGACAGCGGAGGCTGCAGGAAAGGGGTGAGTGGTCCTGGCCGGACATAGCCGCTGCGTTCTGGATGGGTGAGGAACCTGGAAGCAGTGTAAGGAGCAACCAGCACGAGAGGGCTGCAGGCTTTCTGCCTTCCTCTCTGACCTTCCCTGTTTCCAGGGCTGGGGCACTTGACTGGCTGCTTTGTTTCAAATGTTGCTGCCTCATTGGCTCCCGGCTCAAATCTCCTCTATTCCTGCTCCACTTCTTGCAAGCTTCGCTTTTAACCCCTCCGAGCCCCGCAGCCGCTGATCGCAGATCTGCTCTTCCTTCTTCCCTCCCTCCTCGCCCTTCTGACGGATCGCTGGCCTCGCGGCGTGGGCAGGCACAGCGCCGGAGCTGCTTCCAGTCCTGGAAAATGGTAATGGCAACCGTGAAACGGCCGGGCTGCGGACGTGGGAGCCTGCAGGGAGGTGGCGCGGAGCCGGGAGGAACCTGTTGTTTCAGTTGCTAACCTCAGAGAAAGGCTTGTGGCACCGAGAAGCGTGGGGCGGGCTTGGCACAGCTTCGCCTTCCCGTCCCTGTGCCCCTTGGATGTGCCACCCACCCCCGGTGCCGCTGATGGAGGAGAGGAAAGCCAGCCCAGAGTCCGTCCCCGTGCCAGCCCAAAGCAGCGTCTGCCTGCAACCCTAATTGCAGCGTGGGATAAGAGCAGGCTGGGAGCCCACCCTGCCCCTCTCAGCCCGTCCCCGTCCTGCCCCGCTCCACGGGCGCTGGGGGAGGCGCTTGGAAGTTTGCAGCGTCAGGAGCAGGAGCACGGCGGGCTGCAGCTGCTGGCCCTGGGCCCCAAACCCTGTTATCCCTATTCCGTGCTGGGGGTTCCTCAGCCCCACACCCTCCTGCCCTGCTCAGAGTTTCGCCTTGAGCAATTTTCCTTCCTTCTTCCCCCTTTGACTTGCAGGAAGCAGGATGGTGAAGGTGAGTAATGCGGAGTCGTGCTGATTTATTTCGTTAATGAGTTTCAGGCAGGGTTTTGGGAAGGGGAGAGTGCCAAGGGGAGGCTTCTCGGAGGAAGTTTCTTGGCTTTCCAAGCCAGGGCAAGGCCAGGTGGTGCTGGAAACGTGCGGAGCAGCGGGGGCCCTCCCCATCTTGCTGCCAGAGCAGGTCTGTTGTTCGTCCCTCGCGGTGCGGGGGCAGGCCGGCGGCTCTGCTGAGCTGGCTTTTGCAGGCAGCAGGCTTATTGCTGCCCGGGGCGAGCCAGGGGCTCGCTTTCCCTGCCCAGGTTGTAGTGTGTGCAGAGTGGAAAAGTCTGGTTGTTTGTATGGGGGCAGAGCCTCAGGCTTCTCCATTTAAGCCTGTAGAAAAGGGGGAGTAATTCCCCCCTGACCAAGGTTGGGGCAAAGCTGAGACCCACATCTGCGCTGTGCAGGAATTGGGCTTTAAAAACCGAATATCCCTTTGGAGCGGACTTCCTGCTCAGCTGCAGCTGGTGCGTAGGTTAGGGAGGGGAAGGGCTAGGTGCTGGCTGACGCTTCCCAGCCGAGGGTGAGCCGGGATGTCCCTGGGCACTGCAGGGTGGTGGACAGCAGCATGGGGGCTGTTAACCCCCATAAAACATCCCTGGAGGTTGCAAGGAGCTGTGATGCTGGTGCTGGTCCGGAGTGCTGCTGCTTGCTCGGTCGGTCTCCGTTTAATGAGATCAGCTGTGGAGCGTGCTCGGCTCAGATGGGATCTCAGAACTGGAGCTGTGCCCACGCTCAGGCACTTGCTGCTCCTCTGTGTGCACCATCTCCTGTGGGCTGCATCGGGCACAAACTCCCTACAGAGACACAGTGCTTAAAGAGAAGGTGGGTGTGCAAGCAGCATGCAGCCATGCCAGGGGAAATCAGTTCTTGGACATGGGAACAAACAGAGACAGAGAGGACACTGCCTGTCTGCGTCGGGGTTGTGCTGAGAACTGAGCGTTAAAGCTGTGCACGGTTTTTCTGCACGCTCTCCTGCCCATCAGAATTCAAATCTACCAATCTCAGGCTTTAAGCAAAGGAATAAACTGCTTGCGGGCTCCTTCTTAATCTTTCTTTCCCTGTTTTTTTTCCCTTTTGAAAGGTGCTGGTGAGCTCCCAGCCCACGATAGCGTAAGGTTGGGGAGTTTGCCAGCAGTGGGGAGTATTCAGCCCTATTTTAGTTTACTCCTGGCTGCCAGAAGTGTTCGTTAATGGCTGACTAATTAAACAAAGCTGAGATAAAGGGAATGTGACCTGGGTTCGGACAGAGCTGAGGAATGCGCAGAGCTCTGGGGGAGGCAGAGGGGTGGATTTTAACCCTTCCTCATCCCTCTGGCCAGCCAAAATGCTGCTATGTATTCCACCAAGTGCTGAGGATAGCAGTGAGGACGCCGGCCCTCGCTGTGTGCAAGGAAGGAGCCGGCACTCAGGAGGCTTTTCCAGGGCAGAATTTTGGAGTAAGAGCTGAGGCTGGGAGCTCTGAGGATCAAGGGAAGATGCTGCTGCTTCCGCAGAAAGCCAGCATGACACTTGCAGGTGGCAGCAGGGGAGAACCAGAACAAAACACACGCACACCCTGGGATGCGCACGCTGGGATGACCTCAGCCAGCAGCACCTGTAAGGTGAAGCTTCCCTCACTCGGCAATCTGTGCTGACGCCATGCGTGGCCATCCAAGCTTTGATCAGCCTTGCCTGCTGGGATAAAACCTCGTCAAGGTAACGAGCACGGCTGAGGGAGCCTGGCGGGGAGGTTTGTTTGCAGGACAGCTCACGCCCAGCTGCCTGCCCCTGAGGAATGCTTGGCGTGGTTCAGGATCCGGGCCGGTGGTGCTGGCAAACAGGAGGAGCGCGGCTGCGTCAGCTCAGGGCACAGCCACCCTCCAGAGGGGCGAAACGGGGGCTGCCAATACCCTGATTTGTGAAAGAACAGGCTGGGGGTGGAGGCAATCAGGCAGAGAAAAGCTTTCCTCCTTTTTCGTGGGCTGGGGAGCTGTTAGTATTTATAAAAGCAGGAGCTGGGGAGGAAACGCTCGGACTGAGCGAGAAGGGAGTGTTGGTGCAGATGCCTGGAGCGAGGCGGGCACCGGGCTGGGATTTCCTGCCCGAAGCAAGAGATTGTCTCCAGAGCCGTTAAGTTTTGCACCAAGCAGCATGTAGGAAGCCGAATCAGGAGACTAAAATGGGAGGAAATGGCCACAATGGGCACCGGCAGGCAGTGAAAGTGGTGGAGGGGCCGAGTGGCCTGAAATCCTCGGAGCGAGCTGCGCTGGCACGGCGCGTTTGGTCAGCGTGGGATGGCATTGCTCCTGCAGCTGGAGAAACAAGAGGGTTAAACAAACAAACCGTAAGCCTGGCATCGCAGGCCACTCTTTCCTTGTGTTTGTTTTATTCTGCTGCCTCCGCATCCAGATCCCATGTGGGAGGGGTGTGCTTCCTCCGAGCCGGCTGCTTTTACTGACAAACAAACAAAAACTGGTTTTTCCTCCAGCGAGATGTCAGGGCTGGGGCTGGATGCGACGTGCTGCGGTGCAGTGGGCTCATCCCATCCCTGCTGTCCGAGCACAAACCTTTGAGCTGCACAAGGGTGCCAGGGTCGTGGTTCAGGTGTTATTGGCCCAGCTGTGATGGCAGCCTGGTTTTGGGCTCTGAGCAGCCTGCAGCCATCCACTCTCACTGGAGCCAGGGTGTCAGGTGATGAGCACTCATTTTCAGGTGCTTTGTGCCTTTCCCCTCCAGGCTGAGCTCTGGAGGAGTGGGGATGTGGCTGTTGTAGGACCTGGGGTCACGCTGACTTCCAGTGCTTGCTCTGCTGCAGTTTTACATAAAACTGTTGATTTGGGGAAAGGCCTGCCAGCACTCTGAGCTCCTGCTGGGCAGCATCAACATTGTACCCTTGAGCCTGGAAGGATGCAGGCGTTTCACCGGTGTAAACAGGCCCCCATTGTGCGAGGCTTCGGTGTTTACAGGAGGAGAAACTGCTCTGGGGTCCGCCCTGGAGCCAGGCTTCCTCTGCAGCAACGGCCCCGGGCTTTATCCCTTGCTTTGTCCCTTGCGAGGCAGCCGATGGGTCCCACTTTGCCTGTTGGGTGCTGGTAGGGTTTGGTGGTCGCAGTGCTGCAACCATCGCTGTCCCGGGACAGCAGCTCTGCTCCACGGGGCCTCCCTCGTCCATCACCACTGGAAAACGCTGCACAACCTCTGGTTTTTTGAGAAGTGTCTGCCCTGCATTCCTCAGTGCTTCTGAGGTCAGAAGCATTTCCTGACCCTCAAGCACATCTCTACTTTATACCAGAGGTTGTGTCCATCTCTAATTGCTGCTGGTTCGTCAGTCCCTTGTCCCACCTGTGCCACATCTGCAGCACCCGTGGGATGAGTTCGCCTTGGAACTGTGGCTGCAGGGTCTGGATGCACTCAAGAGCCACAGGGGAGCTCAGCTGGAAAGAAGCCCTCACAGCCAAGGTTTTCTGTACCAATTTGCACCAAACATGGGTTTTCTGGACTCTTCATCACTGCTCTCCTCATCCCAGGAGGCTGCGCAATGTATTCGGCTGCGGCCAATGGGAATGCTGTGCCAGTAATGAGCAGGCATTTCTTGGAGATCTCTTGCAGGCTGCTTTGCTGATACTTTTTAAAAATAAAATAAAATAAGAAAGCTCCCCCTGTGGTGTTGGCAAGTGAAATGAAGAAGTGCTGAAATCTTGCGAGCAGCATGGCGTCCAGCCGAGCACGCCCGGCAGCAGGGACTTGCTGTGTCTCCCGGCTGGGTGCAGCCTCTGCAGAGGGAAACCGTGCAACGTGTCAGGCTGAAATCGAGCTTGAATTCAATACCAAAACATGCTGGACACGTTGCTAAGTTGAGTTTCAGCAGCCTTGATGGATATTTGAGCGCCTGAGTAAACAGTCTGCTTTTCTTGCTAGGACTGAGCACCTGCACGTCCAGCTTTTTGCAGGTCAACCTGTTTTTCTCAGAAGTTTTCCCAGCTTCTACCCTGAAACACTGCCTAGAGAACTTCCTCTGCTCATGGCCCCATCCTCACCAGCTCAGCAGCAGCACAGGGCTGCAGGCGCGCTCACGGTGCAGCCGCAGCGGTGTCTCCAAGAAGCCCTCCACTGCTCCACGTTCTGCCTGGGGCCCTGTGCCCATGGGAGCATCGGGGCATCATTGGAGGTGTTTGGCCGTTAGCACAGACCTTCAGTGCTCTGCTGCTCTTCACTGCTGGAGAAGGGAGAAGAGCAGGGAGGGATGCTGGTGGACCTGGGGCTCGCTCAGCTCAGAAACCAGTGATTTCTGGCAGCTCTGAGGCTCTTGGCCGTTTCCTGGGTGTTACCGAGCCACCTGGGCTCGTGCTTACTGCCAGGCTGCTTCTCGCTTTGCACCTCAAGGTCTTCAGAAGGCTCCCAGCTTGTAATTGTGGGAGGCTTGTGCTTTATTTTTAAATTTAGGAGCATGACATCAAAGCGAGCTGAGCAAAGGGAGGAGGGAAGCCACTGTAACAACAGTGGAATGTCTGTGAGAGCAGAGCTTGGAAAACACACGCTGTCCTGGATGCAAAACAACTCCTGTGTTGCACGCAGCCAGGAGCCCCGAAAGGCTCTCAGCTGCCCCAGGTTGTGATTGCTGCTGCACCGTTGCATCACTTACAAGCAGGGACAGAGCAAGCTGAGTCTGTCAGCAGGAGGAACTCCTCAGGGCTTTTAGTCTAGGAGAGCCCACATGCAGCTTTAAACACACAAAAAACAGCAATGAAATAAATGGGAGATGAGCAGAATGAGAAAGGGAGCAGCGTGGTGCGAGGGCTGTGCAGCAAGGTTGGGATCCGCGTGGGGCTCGTGCTGGCTCGAGGTGTTTCCTCTCTGGCAAGCAATGATTTTAGCAGAGAGCGCGGTCAGTTCCTGAAGAAGGAATGCTCATTTCACAGCCCCCAACACCTCTGTCCTCCTCCAGACTTCACTTTTGCCACCTCTTTGTTCCCCCAGGTCTTCTAGCCGATCTCACCATGTTCAGCAAGAAGAAGAAACGCATCGAGATCTCCGCTCCCTCCAACTTCGAGCACCGCGTCCACACCGGCTACGACCAGCAGGAGCAGAAGTTCACGGGGCTGCCACGGCAATGGCAGGGCATAATCGAGGAGTCAGCCAAGCGGCCCAAGCCCCTGGTGGACCCTGTGTGCATCACCGCCATCCAGCACGGCTCGCAGAAGGTAGGCAGCTCTGCAGCACGGTGCCCACCCTCTCCGGGGCGGCTGATGGTGCCATTTGGGGGGGCTGGGAAGCCAGGCTGGGTGTTTGTGCCCTCTCTCTGGGGTGCCATGGAGCAGGTAAGGGAGCCATTAGGTCCCTAGAACCTGCGCAGTCCTTCAGAGCGTGCTCCACAGCTGACCACCCGCTCGTGTGCCCCTGTGCAGCATGGGGACCCCTGTGTCGCTGCCTGCACGGGAGGGAGGTGGGTGCAGAGCGAAAGCCTCTCCCTGTCCTCACCCTGCTGCATCCTCCTGGACACTGCAACAACAAAATCATAGGATAAAACACAAGCAAAGCGGTGCCTGTCCCTACCCATCCCATCCTCACCCTGTGCCTGTTTCCCCAAGCCATTGTTATGTCATTTTTTAAAGTCTGGCTTGTCTGTCTGCCTCAGTTGAGGAAAACCATGCCATCCCCATGTCCCAGCTCTGGTGTTCTGCCTTCACCCTCCTTAGGGGCGACGCCTGCTCGCTTCTGCTCCGCTGGCTCTGCTGTGGCCCTGCTCTGGCTGGCTGCTCTCTTTTGGTGACCAGAAAAGGCACTGAAACCATTGGGACTGTCCCATGCCCAGCCCTGAGGCTCCCATCCTTGCCAGGATTTGTTGCAGAGATGGACTTTGGCAAGAGTCAGAAAGAAATCCTGATAGCTCAAACAGCAAAAGGAGGGTTACGGCACGGTGCTCTCCATGCAAAGGCTTTTGCTTTGCAGATGATCTTGGAAGCACTCCCCTCTCCTTGGTCTCATTCAGGCCAAGCTAAAAGCAAAGGTCAGCCCCAAATAGGAGGGAATGGGCTGCAAAGCCTTGTTATTTTTGCTGGGGAGCTGATGGCTTCCAAGAAGGAGAAGGGCTTTTGTGGCAGTGCCATGCAGCACAGTGGGCAGGCCGTGGTGCTGCCAGGCAGCATGGAGACATAGGAAAAGGTTTGCAATCCTTCCTGGAGACCTGAGAGATAATGCACTGTCTGGGTAGTTTGGTACCCCTCACACTCTCCTCCTGCCTCCTCTCTAGCTGGCAGCAAAGCTTGGGGCTAATAACAGAGGAGGCGATGCCCCAGCAAGAGCTTTGCTGGGGTTGGCCCCCAGCCAGGCTTCTGCTGGGAGTGAAATCTGCTGCCTCTGTGTGGTTCCTGATGATTACGTTTGTGGCCAAACAAAGCCCCCTGCGCTCTGGGTGCCAGCCAGATGCCTCAAGTGAAGCCTCGAGGCAGAGCCAGTGCCAGCAGCAGCCCCTCAGGACCCTTCCCCATGAGCCTCCCCTTCCCTGCTTGGGGCTGAACCTGGCACTTGGACCATTCAGGAGGAGAGGGGCAGCCGGGTCTGCTCCCCGAGGCAGTGCCCTGCTGGTTGGGTCCAACAATACTGAGAGACCTCCTGGAGAGGCTCAGGACAGCATGGGGGGGAGCTGCCTTCCTCCTGGCCCGAAGCATCCTCATCTGTGCATGGCTCTGCTGGACTCAGCCACCTCTTATTAATAGTGCTCTACTAATTGTGTGTCAATTGAACAGGCTGAGGTAGCATCCATGCCAGCCAGCAGAGATCCCATCCCATCCCCTCCCCTTGTCCTGTCTGTGTGAGCCGAACCTCCCTGTCCCCGTCATTTCCAGGCACTTCATTTTTATTTTTTTATTTTCTTCCCTTTTTTTTTCTTTTTTTTTTTTTGTTCTGTTTGTGTTTTGTGTTCCGTGTTCCTGTCCGCCTCCCGTCCCACGTCCTGCGCAAAGACCATCGTGCGGGGCACCAAAGCCGCCAAGGACGGCTCCCTGACCTGGCTGCTGGACGAGTTTGAGAACATGTCCGTGTCCCGTTCCAATTCTCTGCGCAGGGACAGCCCCCCCTTCCCGCCCCGCCGCGACCAGCTCTACCAGGAGAACGGCCTCTCCGAGGGTCCGGCCGCAGCCCGCCCGCCCGAGGACGCCGGCCGGAGCAAGGAGAAGAGCCGCCACGGGGCCCGCGGCGAGCTAGAGCAGGGCAAGGAGAGAGCCCGGGAGCGGGAGGAGCAGCGCGCCCACCCGCAGCGGCCCCGCGGGCAGGAGCCCGGCCCCAAAGCCGCTGCCCCCAGCAGCGGCCGCCCGCCCCCTCCCGAGGACCCCAAGCCCCCCGAGCGGGACGGCTGGCGGGACGGCCCCGCCAACAGGGACTACAGCGAGCCGGCCGACCGCGTGGTGCGGCGGGAGCGCGCCGAGCCCTCCGACAAGCGGCCTAAATCCACCTACAGCGGCGAGAGCAGCCCGCAGTCCCCTCGCGACAAGCGCCCGCTCTCCGGGCCCAATATCCGGACTCCCAACATCCCCGTGTCTGAAGGGGTGATGAAGACGGCTCAGCAGACGGGACGGCCCTTTAATACCTACCCGCGGGCTGAGACCGACCCCGTCAGGGGCGCAGGTCCACAGGTAAAGGCTCCTCCGCTCCCCCTGCTCAGAGCAGCTCCGCTTAGCAGAGTTCTCTCCTTCCCCCTCAGCTCGGGGAGGGCTTTCCTCGCTCTGCCTGTCCTCCACCTCCTAGAAAAGCAGCATCTCTCCTCTGCTTCCTAAGCAAGTGCCAGCTAGTGAGCTTCTTCACTCCAATTAAGACTGGCCTGTGCTGAAGACCACCAGTGCCATGTGCTGCAGCAGGGGGGCTGCACTGGCTGCATCTGCTCCATGCTTTCGTCCCTGGTGCTGTGCCACGGCAGCAGCGCTGCTCAGCTCCCTCGTGCCATCCCTGTCCTCTTTCACGGGGGCCTGCAGTGTCCGAAGCAGCCACCTGTGGTCACCTCTCCTCACTCCTCGCTGTCCTTGCTCCTTCCAATCCTGTCTGATGCAATTTTTTCCTCCAGCAGCATCCAGCCCTGCTGATGCTGGGACGCTGTAGTGTTGGCACCTGGCACTTGAGGGCCAGCAGCGATGTCCCACGTTAGCCCCCGTGGGTTTAACAGCCCTCTCCTTCCTTCTCCTTTGCAGGCTGAGCACCGGCCGGGACGACCGCAGGAGGCAGCATCCAACGGGCCGTTGAGCAGCTCCACCAGCTCCTCCCGCACCCATCCCGCCGGCCCACCACGCTCCAAAGCCCCCGAGCCCCCCACCAGCCTCACCCCACACGCCTCTGACCCCCACCTGGCTCGCCAGCCGCAGCCCGGCCCCCCGCCGCCTGCCACTGGCCCGCAGCAGCCCCGCTCGCCCCAGCGTGAGCCCCAGCGCGTCTCCCACGAGCAGTTCCGGGCAGCTCTGCAGATGGTGGTGGATCCAGGGGACCCCCGCACCTACCTGGACAACTTCATCAAGATCGGAGAGGGCTCCACTGGCATCGTCTGCATCGCCACCGTAAAGAGCACCGGCAAGCTGGTGGCCGTGAAGAAGATGGACCTGCGCAAGCAGCAGCGGCGCGAGCTGCTCTTCAATGAGGTGTGGGCAGCACCCGGGCTTGCTCTGCACCTGGTTTTGGGTGTTGAATTAGCCCTTCACGCCTACCCTGACGAACCTCTGCCCCGCAGGTGGTGATCATGCGAGACTACCAGCACGAGAACGTGGTGGAGATGTACAACAGCTACCTGGTGGGCGATGAGCTCTGGGTGGTGATGGAGTTCCTGGAGGGCGGCGCGCTGACCGACATCGTGACGCACACCAGGTCTGTGCCCGGGGTCCCCAGCCCCTCCCAGCCCCCCTGGACACCTCTCACCCTCTCCTTCTCGCAGGATGAACGAGGAGCAGATTGCAGCCGTCTGCCTGGCCGTGCTGAAGGCCCTGTCCGTCCTGCATGCGCAGGGCGTCATCCACCGTGACATCAAGAGCGACTCCATCCTGCTGACACACGACGGCAGGGTAAGCGCCATTTAGGGGCTTTGAGGCTCTTTGAGATGGTCTGAGAGAAGCGTTTGGGGTGGGAGCAGGGTTCTGAGACACCTGAAAAACCTCAAAGGACGGGGTTGGTCCTGGAAAGCAGCAAAGGGCTTCAGCAGCGCTCAGAACGGAGCGTCTGGGCTGAACCGGGGCAGCGAGCGTTCTCATGAGCCACCTTCCCCGGCCTTCAGGTGAAACTCTCCGATTTTGGGTTTTGTGCCCAAGTGAACAAGGAGGTGCCGCGGCGGAAGTCGCTGGTGGGGACCCCATACTGGATGGCACCGGAGCTCATCTCCCGCTTGCCCTACGGCCCAGAGGTGAGCGCATGGCACTGGGGGGCTCGGGGGGTGCAGGGTGATGTCGCCCACAAATGAGCCCTCGGCACTGTTGCTGCTGCCTCTCCGCAGGTGGACATCTGGTCCCTGGGAGTGATGGTGATAGAGATGGTTGACGGGGAGCCACCGTATTTTAACGAGCCACCGTTAAAGGCCATGAAAATGATCCGAGACAATCTGCCCCCCAAGCTCAAAAACGTGCACAAGGTAAAGGGGGCGGCGGGGCAGCCGGCGTGGGGACAGCCCCGCTCCAGGCCCCCTCTGACGCCTGCTCTGCTGTCCCCACAGGTTTCACCCTCTCTCAAAGGCTTCCTTGACCGCATGCTGGTGCGGGATCCGGTGCAGCGGGCCACCGCCAACGAACTCTTGAAGCACCCCTTCCTGGGCAAGGCAGGCCCCCCGTCGTGCATCGTGCCCCTCATGCGCCAGAACCGCATGCGGTGAGGAGCTGGCGGCCGCCCCAGTGCCATCCTCGCCGTTGCCTCTAACTGGATTTGTGACTGTGCCACTACTGTGGGGGCGCTGGGGGGGCCTGGCCCCCCACACCATACTACTGAGTCAGGGAGCGTGCAGGGAGGGGGAAAAGATGGTGGGAGACAGCAGCACAGCCATGCAGTGACACTGGCTGTGCCCCCGCTCCTTCCCTGCAGAGGTTTGGGAACGGGGGCCTATCCTGACCGCACCAGACCCGATGTCGTCCCCACCCTGCGGAGCCTTTCAGGGCATCTCAAGCCTGTCCCCCCTCTTTTTTTATTTTTTTTCCCTTTTAAATCTCATTTTCTACCCTTATCTGGCCCCTAGGGATGCCGCTGCCTGCATCCCTGTGGGAGGGACACATCCCCCCCAGCCCCGACACTACAGTCCCACGGCCACACTACTGATTTGGGCCCCCCCCTCCCAACACTTTTGTTTTGTTTTGTTTTTTAACAAAGCTATTTATATTGTCATTTTGTAATGCCGCAGTATCGGGGTACCCCAGGGCCGGTATGAGGCCCCCTGGAGATTACACGTGTCCTTTTGGAGAGCACTGTGTCCCGATGTGGTTTTTGGGGAGGGGGTGTCTGTGTGGTTGGGCAGTGTTGTAGGGTTGCAGGTGTGCATGGGGTGTCCATGGGCACGTGCTGCAGCTGCCTGGGGCCCTGCTCGGGGCGGAGGAGGCACCATGGGGTGGTGGGCATGGGGACGTGCCTGAGGATATCGAAAGCTGCTGCTGCTCCCCCCCTCCCCCTCTCCAATAAAGCAGCGGTGAGGCAGGAGCTGCACATCCTCAAGGCTTTATTGGCTGCGCTCGGAGCTGTGTGGGGCTGGGCCCACGTCTGTCGCTGCTGACCTGTTTGCAGCCCATGGGGACTGCCAGGGGCTGGTGCTGACTTCGTGGGCTCACGTCGATGTGTGCTGGCTCGTGTCGCTCCGAGGTGACTGGAGTCACCCACAGGGGCTTGCGTTGGCACGTGTGGGCTCACGTTGACACGCGATGACTTGTGTTGACTGGTGGTGGCCTGCGTTCGCTCCTCCTGACGTGTGTCGGACTGCAGGAGGCCCCCTTGGCTCACAGGGGCTGGTGGTGACCATGCTGACCCACATCGACTGTTCCTACCCTGTTCTGACCCACATTGACAAGCATTGACTCACGTTGACTGGTGTTGACCCACATTGACTGGTGCTGCCCCGTGTTGATGAGTGTTGACTCACATTGACTCACGTTGACCCACGTTGGCTGGTGCTGCCCTGTGTTGACTCGCGTTGCATGGAGCAGCCCCGAGCGGCCCCGTGCCCACCTCAGTTGCACTTGCAGTAGTAGGCCCTGATGGCGTTGTTCCAGTCCCTGAGGAGCCCCCGACGCACCTCCTGCAGCCGCGGATACGCGCCCGCTGAGAAGCGCTTGGTGTTGCCCTCCTTGCCGGCCCGCGACCACACCGTCAGCTCACAGCGCGTGCCCACCACCAGCGAGGAGACGCTGCCGGCCCAGGCTGAGGGCATGTAGGGGACGTCGGTGTTGGGCATCACCACCAGTGATTTGCCTGCGCAGCACTGGTTGTAGTAGGTGCTGTCCTCGGTGTAGAGCTGCGCGCAGATGCGCGTGCCGTTGGCCGTCTTCAGG
>WBMW01001923.1:0-94035 GCA_013396635.1 Penelope pileata
GCTCTAGAGATGGTGTCTGGATGTAAGGTGGAGGAACAGAAGTGAGACCCGAGGTGTGGCTGCTGCTGGGTGCTGCAGCGGGGCCTGGCAGGCTCGGAGCAGCGCCGGCTGGGGCTGGGCTGGGGCCTTCCTTGGCTTTAAGGTCAGGTGAAGATGAAGAATAAATAGTATAGAAAATTGAACTAGAGTGATGCAGGAGAGGACAAGGAAGAAGCAGGGAAGATACACTGAGAACAACATCCACAGGTGAATGTAGAGATTCAGTACAAGAAGAAGAAGGAAAATGATCGACTGGGAAGGAAAGGAGCTGTTAGAGCACAGCACATCTTTCTTAAGAAAGGGAGAACCACAATCCTTCTTGGGTGGGCTGGAATGGGACAGGAAGGCTGCGGAACATTAGTAGCTAGATGTGAAAGAGATACACTGGGATTTGCTTTCAGTTCTTCTGAGATCTTAGAAACTAAAATTATCTCCTATCGCTGCCGGTTTGCCAGAATATAGAAGTGGAAAAAGCAGTGAGACAGGGTAAGACAATGGTGGAGAAGACTGCCGTGTTCCCACTTTTGAAGACTGTGACAGGCTAAATATTAGTTGAAGCCATCCAGAAAATGAAAGGTGGATGCCTCTGTTTTTTAGGAGCACTTTGGAAATCAAGCTAGTCTGTGATTCTGTGATTCGTTTTGCACGCTGCTTGCAAGCTCTACCAGAAGCTAAATGACACATGTTGGAGTTTATCAAAGGGCTGTAGGTGACTGGGGTTCCTGTTGTCATCTTCAGTTCTCCTTAGCAGGTGAAGAGAGCAGCACTGAGCTCCACGGAAAGAGGAGAAAGCAAATCCTCTGTTGGCATTGTTGTCTGCAAGACCTGTGTGTGTTGCCCCACTGATGAGGCTTTAATCACATTGCACAGGAGTGAGAGATCTGGCAGAAACACAGAGCTGCGAGCAAGGAGCGTTGCTGCTGTCAGTGCCAGGTGATGCCTCTTTTGGGAGGGATCCCTCCGAAATGTGTCCACCTTGGCTGGCTGTCAAATGCAAAACGCAACACCTGTGTGCCAGGTGAAGTTGTGGCTATGAGCGCTGGCTAGTTGTCTGTGGCACTGACCACCTGCCAGCTGCTATGAACTCACACTTGGGTATGTATATTTATTATAATGGGTTTTTTTGCTTTTTGTTTTTTGAGCTCTGTGTAGTGAGGCCTAAGCATTATACAAATATGTTGTCTGTGCACACGCTAGTGGCAGGGAATGGGAGTTGTATTCCCTTGTTTCTTATTTACCTTTAGTCCAGACCCCTCTAGTAGTGGCTCAAGCAAGAGCCTATGTTGGTTTTGGGCTTTGCAGCTGGAGTTTTGACATGGGGAGCTGGGCCTCCTCGAGATCTTAAAGCCATTCTCTCCAGCCAGGGTGCTGCTTCTCCATGCAGAGGGAAGATGCCAGGTTAAACCTGATGGCACGGCCTCATTTTCTACTCGTGCCATTAGCATTCACGATGGAGCCGCTGTTGTGTTCCAGTGCTTTCCTCCCCACGGAAGGATGGGGGCTCTCCATGAAGACAGGATTCCGTATGTACCGCTTTCGGTGAAATCTGTTTATCTTCGCAGTTGGCCAAGAATAAATAAAGCAGCCTTATGGCTCCCGTGAGTATACGCTCTGTGCCTCAATTATTGGTGCATTATATTAGCAGCAGATGCTGCATTCCCCCATATAAAAGGGAGGAAGATTTCTGAACAGTAAAACCAAATTTTTTGCTTATACGCAGTAATTATCNTGCCAGCTGCTATGAACTCACACTTGGGTATGTATATTTATTTTAATGAGTTTTTTTGCTTTTTTTTTTTTTGAGCTCTTTGTACTGAGGCCTAAGCATTATACATATATGTTGTCTGTGCACACAGTAGTGGCAGGGAATGGGAGTTGTTTTCCCTTGTTTCTTATTTGCCTTTAGTCCAGACCCGTCTGGTAGTGGCTCAAGCAAGAGCCTACGTTGGTTTTGGGCTTTGCAGCTGGGCCTCCTCGAGATCTTAAAGCCATTCTCTCCAGCCAGGGTGCTGCTTCTCCATGCAGAGGGAAGATGCCAGGTTAAACCTGATGGCACGGCCTCATTTTCTACTCGTGCCATTAGCATTCACGATGGAGCCGCTGTTGTGTTCCAGTGCTTTCCTCCCCACGGAAGGATGGGGGCTCTCCATGAAGACAGGATTCCGTATGTACCGCTTTCGGTGAAATCTGTTTATCTTCGCAGTTGGCCAAGAATAAATAAAGCAGCCTTATGGCTCCCGTGAGTATACGCTCTGTGCCTCAATTATTGGTGCATTATATTAGCAGCAGATGCTGCATTCCCCCATATAAAAGGGAGGGAGATTTCTGAACAGTAAAACCAAATTTTTTGCTTATACGCAGTAATTATCACCATTCCTTCATTTCAAAGGCATCTGTCTGACATACCCGCCTTGGGATGTGCTGTGTTACCGTTCGCGTTGCATTTTGTTCTTGAAAATAACAGTGACAGTGACTTCTGGAGTTAAGGTTGCAGGAAGGTTTCTGCTCCGTTCAGGTGCTTTAAGCTTGGCCATAGTATTTTCCATTTGCCTTGAATTGCTTCAGGCATTTCTCTTGGGCAGATCAAGGAGCTGGTGTGAGACTGGGTTTAGATGCAGACCCGTGGGCACAAGGCTGTGCAGTTGGTGCTGGTCGGGAGCTGCCCCAGGGCAGGGGGCTGGACAGACAGATGTACACCAGCTCCGGCACTTCCAGGCCTCTTCTGACTTGCTTTTGTGTCTCTTAGATATGCTGCCACCATCTATTTTGCTTTGGCCGAGTGAGTTGATGGACTCAGTCTCCTCGAACAACTCGGTGTACCTGGCACACAACGAGAAGGCAAGCAAGCCCGGCATGAGATCAGGATGGGCGTTTTTGCTGAGCCCGGATGTTATAGCGTGCAATGAAATACAGTTCTCAATAATCCCACCAGGCTTCTTCCCCAGGAGAGGTGGCAGTTCCTATTTCACCTTCTCTTGGTTCGGCGTGTGAGTTCACCGCTGCAGCACGCAGCGTGCCGGGGTGTTACCCCCACTTCAGCAAGGCTGCAAACTGCTCTGCAGCACTGTAGGCAGCGCAGTGGTGACACCGCCAAAAGGTATTTTGGCTGTCCCGGCTGCTTTTGCTGATAAAACTCACTCTGATAGACTTCCAGGCTCAGCACATTTCTCCCAGGAGATCAGCCCTTGATAGCTGCTCAGGGTTCACGTGTGCCCTGTGCAGACTCAGGTACGGCGCTTTCCATCCGATGTCACCTGTGTTGCATTGTGCAGGTTGACCATTGCTGGGACAGCCTGGCGTATTTCCTCCTGTTTAGTGCACACGGTGTTGGGATGCTTCTGCATCTCTCCCTGACATGACAGAGGTGGCTTTGCAGGGGCACGGACGGAGAACAGGGGGCACACGAGCGGCCTCAGCCTTGCTCAGCCCCTCTGGAATTGCCACGCAGATGTTGTTTCCCCAGAAATCTCCCGTGAGCCACCTTCAGAGAGGCGTTGTGCTCTGATTGCTGCCCTACCTGCAGCGTGCAGTCAGAGCAGCTGCAGCAGGAGGCTGGCTAATAGCAGGCCTTTATGGAGACAGGCAGCTAATGGGAACAGTAGCAGGCCCCGAGGTGTGTTTATACAGTCGGTCTTGCTTCCTCCGCTCCTGTGATATATTAACTACTTCGGAAGTTTCCCAGCTGTTTCAGGGGATAAATAATGGCAGTGGGAGCCCATATTTAACCTTCACCGTTGAGACTGTGCGCTTTGTAGTTGTCGGCTTTTATCTCCCTGGCTATCTGGGAAAGACTTCAGTCGCTGCTCTGCTCTCGGCCGTGCTGCTCCGCTGCCTGCCTGCTGCCGGGCACGTGGGAGGGCTCAGCTGCTCACCTTTGTGTCCGTCAGAGCACAGCCTTCATCCTCTGTGCTCATCCCCAGCCCGCAGGCCTGGGGCTTTGCTCCCCCTGCAGTGGTCAGGGAGTTCCTGAGATGCTCCCCTGGTACCTCTGTGTTGTTCATCTCAGAGTTACTTGCTTGGATGTAGCCTCTTGCTAATTTTTGTTGTGTGCTTGTTTTCCTTTAGCTTGACAAGTGATAAATAGAGGTGGTTTGGGTGAATACCAGGAAACGTCAGGTTCCCCAGAAGGGCTTCAGTTAGGAAAGATCCCTTCCTGGCACGGTAGTATTAACATGTTAAGGAGTTGCACCAGGCTGTGCATGGAGGTGTGTGAAGCTATACCAAGGTATCTTGGCGATCCCTGCCTTCACCCAGGTGCTGCCTAACTGGGGTTAGCTCTTAAGCTTTTAAAATGGGGGGCTGATGTGTTGGGCCTGTATCAAACTCGGTGGTGAGAGAAGCAGGAGAAGGTTCCTCTTGCTGCTGGGGGGAAGGTGGCTGCAGAAGAGCCGGGGAGGTGGGATGAGCAAGTAGGGTTTCCTCCTTCATGCCTGCAGAAGGAAGAGGAGAAATGGTTTGGTTGCCATTGGTCTCGTGGTGCTCCACTGCTGTATGTTATGGAGCTGATTGAAGAAACGGTTTCATGGCTGCTATGGGTGCTGTGCAAACGACTAACATAAAGATAGTCCAAGTCCTTGACAGCTTGTAGTGTAGCATTTAGGGCAGCAACAAGTAAATAGGAGCAAATGAGATGGAAAGAGACGTCTGCAGGGTTGAAGCAGAGAGATGTGGGTGTGTATGGTCATTCCGTGCGCTCAGTGGCCGCCAGCAGCCACGTGTGATTGGACTCACATGGTTTCAAGTTATATGAGGGGGGTGTGCAGCTGGGCAGAGGGAAGGCTCTCTGACTTCCTGGGACCCCTGCTTTTCTGGTTCTGTGATGGAAAAACTGCCCAAGAGTTATTTTGCTGCAAAGTGTGCTGGTTTTGCTTGTCTCGCTGCACTCTGTGCACTCCATGTCCACCCAGGTCGCTTATTTAACCTCAGTGCTTTGTGCCTCTGTATCCTTTGTTTCACCAGGTTAACAGCTTCAGGATCCTCAGGCTGAGACATTTGTGCTGGTGTAGGAAGTGTGCTTGAACTTTGGGACCGCTCAGGAGATACAGCAATCTTGCACTTTAGTTTTTGTCTGAATCTAAATTTCAAAATGGAAAGGCTTTGCTCGTAGCGGTTCAAGGGTACTCACCTTCGTTACGTTCACAAAACGAAAATACATGCTGTTCCAGCACAAATTGACTTCTGTCCTTGGTACGGTGATGAGCAAGATATTATTTCCCCGTCTCTCTGACTGGGGGGCTATAGAATTATTGCTGCTGACTGTAAACAATATCATCGACTGTAAATGGTACAGGAGCTGCTTGTTTTAAAGCATCTGGCTTGGGAGGCGTGCAGCTCATTCCAAACTGGCATTGCAGCCCCGGTCTGGCAGTTCAGTACGGACATCAACAAAGTTATGGGACGAGTGCGGTGGGAGCTGTGTTTGCTAGGAAATAATGGGAAGCAAAGCTTTTACCCACTCCATACTCGTGTTCTCAGTCTTTCTCCCTTAGGACTCTCAGCAGTGTCTGGGAAGGGAAGCTCACCTCCAAGTGACTTGTGGTCAAAGGTACGTGACCCAATTCCACGCTGCGTTTAAGCACGGTTGGCTCGAAGCACTGCTCCGTTCCTACTGACCCCAGTGAGCTTGTACAAGTACAAATTAAAGATGAAAGAGAAAGTCTCTCCCTCATTTGGAAGCACAGAAAAAAAAAAAATGTTTTCAGTTTGGGAGCAACTCTAGAAAAAGCTTATTTGAGCCTATTTGGTCCCAGTCTTGCAACTCTTGTAAAACCTTATTTGAACTTATTTCATCATAGCCTTCCTCTAAAGTAATAAATAAGTAAAAAGTCATACTGGCATCATCAGTGTCACCCAGTCATGTCAGTCACCCCAGCTGATTCATAAAGGAGCCACGATTGTCTGTTCTTTTCCTTATCACATTCCCTCCTGACCAGGTGGAAGTTACCGGTGCTGCACATCTCTCTTTGAGATGTTGGTTTTATTGAACTCCTGAGGGACTGCAGCCAAGGATAGCTGTTCTGCTAATGAGTAGTGCTCAAAAGTCATTTAAAACCCTTGAAAACTTGATAGCCAAGCAGGTAGCCCCGCTGCTGCACCCTCCCTGCTGCGCACAGCGATAAGGCACAGCTTGAATCTTCAAATGCCACCGCCAGGCTGATCAGTCGTGGTCCAGCCCCATCCTTCTATCCCCCAGACTTCTGCTGAGGACGAGATGAAAACGTAAGCGGCTGCTTTGGGGCATGGGAATCTCAAAGGTGGTGGAGTTCAAATCAATCGCAGCCAACTACAAAGGGCTCGGGGCTTCATCTCAGGGCACCTTGCTGCTGTGGGATCCCAAAAGCAAGCAAAAAAATAGAAGGCAGACATAGGCAAAGATGAGCATTTTTATTTTTTTCCTACTATTACCTTCAGTGGAGGAAAAACCGCATGTTCCATCCACTCACCAAAGAACCTGAAGTTAAAATAAGATAGTGGAATCTCTTATCTGATGATAGTGACAACGCTGTGCGTGCGATCCACAGCAGTGAGTTCACGTAATGCAAAATGAAATGTAGCCTTAATCCCTGAGAAATGTGTCAGATGGGAACACAAGATGCTGTATGTTTTAATCAGGGAATGTTTTCAGGTGATTAGCCTATTCTGTATTCTCCCCGAGGGGAATAAAGACTTATTTTATTTTTTTTACTTTTGGGAAATAATTGGCCCTCAAATTCTCTCCAAGGTCTCCTTCCTTTCACTGAGATTTTCTGTCGTATTTGGAAATGCTTGTATCTGTATAACTCATTAACATCTGACACTGAGGCAGATGTTTTAAAGGTAGGACCTGAATTCCCTACTTTTTCCTGCTTTCCATCCGATGTATTTTCAGATGAAGCTTGCTTCCAACAACGGGATGCAGCTTTTTGGCACCACCTGAAATCCAGACAGTGATTAAATGCCTGACTGCTCCTTAAGTACCCTCTGAAAGGGTTCAAAGTTTTAAAATGAGGTGTGAATTCTTACGGGGAGGTTAATTTACTTGATGTTGCTTAAAATAAGAAAAGAAACCCTGTTGCTATCAATGGTTGCCAGGTCGTGAATAAAAGGTTTTAAAAACAGTAACCAGAATGCTTTCATTTCAGGCTGGTGGCAGCTTGCTCTTCCTCAACCCTAAAGCCACTTTGCCATCTTTTTTGCTTTTTCATCAGGTATTCCTCCACTGACTGTTTTATTTTCGTCCTGGCTGGGTAGACACCCCACATCATTGATGACTTAGAATTGAGAACCCCAAATCTCTCCCTCCAAACTCTTTTCCAGGTGGTGATTTTAAACCCGTGTTTCTCCCCTTTCCATTAGCGTTCCCCTTCCTCTAGTTTTTTGGAGACTTGAATTCAGAGCATTTGAATTTGGGGTTTTGCCAGGGTCGCTCCAGGTGCAGAGGTTGTTTCCAGCAGCCGGGAGATGGGCTTGAGCCATGGAAGGAGAGAGTTTGAACTCAGTACAAAATTTGGCTCCAGGTGAGATGCTGCTGTTGTTTTGTGATGGAACATCCCCACTCAGACAGCGCTCCCGTATTTGCACACATATTTGCCACTAATCCGTGGCCAGGTCCCTGAAGGCAGAATACAATTAGGGCATGTTCTGGTACACCCAGAGTACACCTACAGTGACAAATGTGTAACAGGAGATGATTTTCCCTGAGCTATATACTATTGTAGTCATATAGTCAGTAACAACGATCACATGGAGGAGACAGCAAAGATGTTTGAGTTTCAAATAAATTTTCTTTTGATTAAATGCAGTGGCCTGCAAAACCTGGAAAGCTCTCTTCCTGCTTTTACACGGGAACAAAGGCTTAATTCTGTCTGTGCTCCAGGTCTGCTGGTTGCAAGGTGATTCATCTGTATTGAGTTTGCTGCACGTCTGTGAAACCAGCAGCCAGGCTGAGTAAATTAGGACTGGATGAAAAGTTTTTGGTCTGGGGACCAACGAGATAAATCCATCATACAGAATGAATCTGAGTTTCTGGCGAGTGCTGTTGCTCGGTGTTGTTTCACATTATTTCTTACAAGACTTTATAAGAATTATAGCAATTTCTCCCAGCTGGGGAAAAAAGGATTTCCTGAAGTTCATGCACTTATTTCTTTTCAAGACCACCTGAACCTTTTCAAATAACATAGTTATTTCCAGATCTAGAAATCAGTTCTTTTCTGCTGTTCTGCAAGAGGTCACCTGTTTGATTTCAGGAATATTAAAAAGGACGCATGCTTTCCCCCTGCCCACGTGCTTCACATCATTGCATCGTGTCTCAGACCAAACACTGAAATGCATTCTGAGCTCTTCACACCAGAAATATAAAACACACCCTTTACTTCAGTTTAGTTCTGATGTAAAAGAAATTTATTTCCTGAAGTTGGGAAGGTAGATGATGCCAACAGTTTGATCTTCTCTAGTTTCTTCAGCGATGGTGAAACACATCAGGAAGCTCTCCTCCGCTTATGCCTTTTTATGGTTGAAAATTCCATCGATTTGTGCAATTACAGCGTTGGAAAAATGTGGCCAATGTTTGCCCACTAAGTAATAACAGCCTGTAAAAGAGGGAGAGGGAGGGAATGGTGTTGCACAAAATCAATCGTTTCAGTCACAGTTCACCCCCGTTAGCTGAGTCTCGAACACTTACAATTGAGTATGTGCTTCCGTAATTTGCTGAATTGGTGCCTCGGAGCTGGCTCCTGCCAGCACTGAAATTAGCACCAACGCACTGTGGGGATTTGCACCCTGAGGAGTGGGCTTGCTGGCGGAGTTCTCCAATCTGACAGTGCTGTGTGATTTGGTGCGTTGGGTCGGGTGCCGTTGCTGAACACATTTCTTTTCCACTACGTGGATTTGGCTTGGTGCGAGGAGATGTTCGTGCACCTCTTAAAATCCCACGGCCTCGTGGATGGAGGCACTGCAGGGAGTGCAGATGGACCTGGTGCTGGGACATTGCTGGATGGGAGGAAGGCGACGGGCGGGAGGTTGTGTGAGGAAGGAAGGGCATTGCCCTGAGAAACCTTGAGGGCATGGCTGCACTGTGAGGAGCCCACTCCCTGCAGTGCTGCATCACTCCTAGCACGGAGCGATGGCGTGAACCCTGGGCAGCACCTGGGAATGCATAAACACGTCGTCCTGGCCCATCGGTGGAAATTATCTGCTGAGCCGACGGGAAGAGAAACTTGCAAGGTCTTCAGATCCTCTGTGAATAATTCCATTTTTATTTTCCCATCACCTTCTGGTGGTGTTCACTGCAAGGTGGTGTGGTATGCAAAACAACAGCAAGGAAATCAAAAAGGCAGGGCAGCCCTCAAGGGTGTGTGCGCCACGCTGAAGTTTTAATGAAGCACAAGTGATCTTTCTTGAAGAGAGAGACTTGATTTGTTCAGTGGTATTGGGCTGGAATTTGTTGGTATCTAATATCCTGCAGGCTGGGAATAGCTAGTGAGGGAGTTGCAGCCACAGCCTTTTTTCCAAATCTGATTTTGGGGGTAGTTCTGAGGCTCGTTTCCACAAGGAAAAGAAGAGTGAGATGAGAGAGAATTCGATCAGTGTTCTTAAAATCTATGAGAGGCCAGGTTTTTGATGTTAACATCAAGTTAGTGCCTTATAGTAAATGGCAGCAGAAAATCACAGATGTGCGTCGAGTCAAGAAGCAAGATCCTTCCCCTGGAAAAGTACGGGCCTGTAGACTGGCAGCTTGGCCGTGGCAGAGTTTTATTGAAGCAAGTTTCCATGGATAAAGAAAGAGTAGGGATGGATGAGTAGCTACAGCATTTACTTTGGGGTTCAGTAACAGTAGCAGACAGTGTGCATGGGAGTCCTTCCTTGGCAGCTGCCATTACATGGGGGCTAAGGTAAGGCGTGTTCCTGCTCCTGGTGGGAGCCGGGCTGGGGCTTGGGCACCGTTCCTGCCCGGACTCTTTGGGGTTGATGTTATAGCATGGTTCACTGTGGACTTGGTAGTTCAGTGGTGTGTACAGGTGGTTCTGTTGAGTTCAACTTGTGCTGAGCTTGTTTCCCAAGTAGTGCTGGTTCTCCTTGGAGGTGACTTTTAGAAGGCAGTGGGAGTGGGTGGTTGTTAATGGGTTTTTACCCTTCCACCCAGCAAAGTCATGTCCTGTTGGGGTCAAGGAGCTTCGTGCAGCCATGAAGGGAGTATCTAAGCAGTAGTACTGCTGTGATGCACAGGATGGGCAAGAGCTCCAACTGCAGGCTTTAGACCAGCTCAAAAGAATGATTTCCTCAATGTCTTTTGCAAGATCTAGAAAAGAACGAAACTACATATGAAGGGAAATAGTCTAAACTGGATTTGCTTTTGGTACTTAGAAAAACCAGTGCATGAGTAGCATCTGTGCTTTGGGATAGAAGGAATTAATCAATTCTGATAGCATTGTAGTGTCCAGCGCTGTACAGAGATGGATGTAGCTGAAGGTAAATGTTAGCTGGGAATTTATTCTGCCTTGGGCCATGTGCCACCTCTACCAGGTGAGCCTGGTCACCGAAGTGAGAGCTTTGATGGGAGGAGGATGGCGAGTTGGGTTGGGTTCCAGCCCTCAAGCTGTGCGCCTGCCGATGGCGTTGGCACTTGTGGCGATGCCAAATTAATGGCGTTGCCAGTTGTACAGCCCTCTGTCATCTTTGTACAGCTACACCTCACATCAGATTTCCCTGGAAGCGTTTAGCAATTCTCCCACTTGCTGGCCCTGAATTAGTGAGGACAGTTTGGGATCCAGAAAAAAAGATACAGGAGGAGGAACGGATGGAATTGGAAGAAGACTGGGAAAGGGAGGAGCTGCCCAGATGAGATTTCATGTTCCATAAAGTCTGTCTCGTTGTGAGGAAATCAGCTTTTGTTAGCACTGTATGTGTGACTAAAGCATGTCAAAACTGTGTGCCTGTGCTTCAAAAGGGGAGGAGGGTTTGGAAAGCTTCATCGTGCTGACAGCAGGGGTCATGCAGTGACAGCCCAGGTGGGCAGCAGTGTTTGTCAACAGGGTGCAGGGATGATAAAAAGGAAAACTAATGTTTCCACCATCATTTCCGTTTCTCCCATTATGAAAAAAAAAGTTACGAACAAGATATGCTTTGAAATAAAAAGCAAGCAGCTGTACAATATTACTACAAAGTACCTGAAGGAAGGATCATGATAGAATCAAACTGCCACAGAGAAAAGCAGTTATGGCTGTGGAAAAATAATCTCGGTGCTTTTCCTACTGAGATACAGGTATGGGAGGAACGTCGCAGCATGGCAATGAGGTGATACTTGTCATTTGTGTGACAGAGACAAATTAGAGCCCAGCCATCTCGGGGTGGGAATGATTTTTGTGAAAATTAATGACTTGATTAGAAGGAGAAATGAAGCTTCTTCAAGGGGACATGCAAATAAAAGAGGAATCACTAAAACTGTCACCCGGTGTAAAGCGAACATTACCAAAAGAAAGATCGGTGGGATATTGTAAAACGACAAATTTGATACGATATTAATCATGTACCTCCAGCAAGAGCAGGAGGAAGAATTCAGCTCGGTACGTACGTGTGTGACTTGGAAAGTCTCTTCTGCTTCGGCAGGGGATGAACATCCCATCCCCAGGTGAGCTGGGTGCATCCTGTGCACCCCTAGGCTGGGGTACCAGCCTCAGGTGGGGTAATCGTGTCCGTGGTAGCCTGGATGGTGCTTCTGTCTCCAGGCCCAGTGGAACAGATTTGCCTACCTTCATCCAGAGACCAGGGCAATTGGTTTCAGTAAATGCCTGCAGTTCCCAGATGGCAAGTTTGCCGAGCACGGTGTCTGTATTGGATGATTTCTGCAGCCTTTCAGGAGGATTAGGGCCGCTGTATTTTAAACAACAAGCAGTGGTAATCTCTGCTGGGAAGGATCACATCAGGCTAAAGCTGAGCAAGCATTAAACCTGATTTTGAACTTCAGATGTTTCATTAAGATCTGAGTCTACAGGGGCAATTAGATTCAGGCTCAAGCCTGACCTTTTCTTTCCTTGTCCTTTGAGAACAAGGAAGGCAGTGAAACCAAAAGGAACGGTTTTGTTGGGGAGGAACACCACCTGCGTTAATGGCTGATGGGGTGCACTGGTGCCTTGAGCATGAGGAGTGCCCGGGGGGTTTCCTTGTGTTTTCTGTAAGGTCTGGTTTTGTTTCACTCTTTTTCCTTGGGTGCAGAGAGCCACGGACCTTTCAGGTTGATGTGTAACGCAGTGGGGTCCAAAGGTGTTTCTCAAACGCTGTTATTGTCCAACTCTACTGCTGGGAGGGTTGGTCCATCGCTACCGGTTGGTGCCCAACCAGCCCCCTTGGTGATCTCTCACGTCAAACTGAAGTCTGACAGGAATTTGTCCTGGCAGAGACCTAGCAGCAGGGAAAGGTTGGGTGCCGTGCTCTAGCTGCACATGGCAAAATCGGGTGCAGGGATGAGGCAGCAGCATCATGGCGTCTGTGGGTCTCCATGCCCTCGGCTCTGGGCGCTGGGCAGCAGCAGGGACATCGGCTCGCTGCGTCTTGGGCTGTCAGTGCCAGGGACCAGCAGGACGTTTCCTGCTGCTGGAAGTGTGTCTTGGCCCATCTGTCTGCAGGCTCTGGCAGCAGCCCTGGAACAGTTTTCATACTTTGAGACACATTTTTGCAACAATATGGCTCAGATTTTTTAAATATAGGGAGACCGTATGTTCCTGAACACACGGCAGCTTTCTGCTGGGGGTGGTGCTCTGCTGAGGAGGATTTGCTGGGGCAGGGGCCGCCCTCCTTCGGCTTCAGTTTTAGCACACCTGCTCTGGGTCTGCCTGCTTCAGAAAGTGCCGTTTTCACTGCTGGCGATGAGCCCCGAGCACTTGGCTGTGTGGCAGCACCACACCGGCACCGCAGCCGCCTCCAGAGCGTTTCCTCCTGGCACAGCAGCATTGCCACCTGCGTGCGGCACGCTTGGAGGCCTCTCCCTTCCTCCTCTCACCTGGGAGCAGGCTGGGGGGCTGCCTGCACCTCCCCCTGTATATCCAGCCACAAATGGCATCTGGCTGCGGTGCCACTCGTTGCTTTGGATACAGCCCCCGTGGTGGGAGCGTGGCTGCTGCACCCTGCACGACAGCGATTCCCCAGCAGTGCCCTTCCCCTTCCCAGGGCCGTGGGGGTCATTTCCCTCCCTTACAAACCAAGGGGTTTTCCCCTCCCTCCTGAAGCAGGAAGATTTCCCAGGGACGTGTTCCTGAGGAGTTTGACCAAATATTATTCAAGCTCGGCAAGGGCTGATAATCCCAGGAGCAGCGCGGTGCATCCCTGTGACATTGAAATCATTTAGCAATTTTACAGTACATTGGAATTTCGGCGTTGCTCAGCTGCTCACTTCCCATTAACTCTGCCTGGAATTTCTTATGTCCGTGCACACAAGCAAAAGTGTCAAGTTTCTCCTTCATGCTCCAGAACGCCACCTGAATCACAATTGTGCTGCGGCTAATTGTTATTAATTAAGCTGTTCTGAGTGCTCCTAGCTGGGCTTTTTTTTTTTTTTTTTGGAAAATGAAAAGCAAACACATTTAGTAAGCACAGCAGTTGCCCGCATCAAGGAAGGAAAATAAGGATGCCCTGCTCCTGGGAACTTCTCCCTGCCTGTGAGATGCTTTTGGTGCTGGTTTTGGGGGGGGTGGGTGTGTTTTTAAGGTCATTTTGGAGCGGTGCAGTGCTGGGCTCAGTGCTGAGGTTTGGTGACCTTCCCTGCCGTTCCCCATCGCAGCTCCAAGGGCATTTTGCAGTGGGTAAATATGCTCTGAGCCGCTCTCCCCGCACGTGCTCCTGCATCACTTAAGCATACAGCCGTGGCAAAGCCCCGGTCACAGGTTTAGGACAGGATCACATGGCAGGAGCTCCCCCTCCCACCTCCATCACCTTTCCCAGGTTCAGTTTAATGGGATTGTCAGGTGGATGGGCGAGGAGAATGAAACGGGGACCCTGTTGCCGTGTTTGTTGGTGGAAATACAGTCAGGTGGAGAGGTCTTTGGGCAGAAACGCTGTTGTTGGCTTGTGGGACACAGGCATATGAGGCTGCGTTCAGTCTTTGGGGATGTGTCATCTGTGTCTTCAAAAAAAGCAACCAGACATCTGCTGTGTGTTTTGTGTTTTTCCTCCCTTGTGCTAGGTTAAGAGCCAGAAAACGGGTTACGTTGGCACATGGCTGGGACGTCTTGCTTTAACAGGGAGCTATTGGTTAGCATGTACAGGATAAAGCTGCTTGTAAATGTCCTCGTAAGAAGCCAGGAATAGGTCTGGGATATTTCCTAGCTGTGGTTAATAGGGATCTGGGGAGTGGCTTGTGCACAGAGCTAAGAACTTAGCCCAGGGGCACCGGGCAGTGGTGCTCCCATCGCCTGTTCCTGGAGCTGCTCCGCCTGTGTGCAGGGCATCGCCCGCCCTTCGTCCCACAGAGCTCCTGGCCTTTGGCTGTTACGTGCCCGTTCTCCTGCTGGTAGCACTCACAGGAAATTATTCAATATCAGATACCAGCCTGGGGAGTTGGGGCAAGGCTTTATGGCCCTGTACCAGTACCAGCCCCTCACCCTGCTCATCCAGAGCGTGGTCAGTGAGGAGTCCCTCCCCAGGCTGTGTTGGTCCCCAGGGGAGGTCTGGCCAGCAGACTGGGGCAGTTCATTCCCCAGGTGAGATTTGGGTTCCTCCTGTGTCTCTCAATGCATTGAAGCTGCGTTCTTTGCAGAGACCTGGGTGTCCCCAGGTGGGCATCTTGCTTTTGTAGATAAAGCAAGGATCAGTGGTTTCTGTGGTTTTTTTTTAAGGAAAAGCGGCCTGGAACAGAGATATCCCAACTCCAAAAAGACCAACTGTGTGATACGTATGTGTGTGTATGTACATATATATAGAAATATATAGAGAGAAATAGGGGATGTGTTCCTGTTCCACATAAACTTCTCAGCAGAGGAAGATGCGTGGGGTTGTGGTTCCCTTCCTCCTGCCCTGTGTGTTGATGCAATCCCAGCCATGCACTGCTGCCTCTGCTTCCTCCTGCCCTCCCCGGCCCCCTGCACAGGGCTGGTGTTTTCCCCAGACCTGCAGGTAGGAAGGGAGCAAGCTCCAGGGCTGGTTACTCCATGGATGAACCAAGCCTGCTGCTGCAGACTGCAGGATTCGAAACTGGTGGTGCTTCTGCTCCCAGGATTTACCATGGGGAAGATATTTTATTGCTATCTCGTGACATTTCCCTGCACTTTTATGCTCATTTATGTAACTGTTGTCTTTGATTTATGGCAGGTTTTCTTCACGTATAGCAGTGCCATAAATTGTGCAGCCCTGCTTTCGGTGGTTATAAATTTAAGGAATTCAGTAAACTATGGGACTGGGGGGAAAGGGCAGAAGCCTTTTGAAGAGGCGTTTGATCACAACCCCAGACAGAATAACCAGCTCTCGTAGTGCAAATTGGAAGCGTTTGCAGTCGGAACCTTTTTAGCCTGAAGTGCAGATTGTTTGGTGTGCGATAAAAGGATGCACGGGGCCAAAACCACACCGTGGTGGCATTTCTTTGGAGATCCTTTGGAGCTCTGGTAGCTGAGGTCCGCAGGAGTTGTCAGAGGAGCAGCAAATTAATGTTCTTCTCATCATACACCTGCTTGCTTGCACATTGGTGTGTTTTAAGACCCTCCGAGATGCTCAGATTTCCAAGGAGCGTTCTGCAGCCATCAGAGATGCGAAGCCTCTCAAAGCCGCTGGTCAGGCAGTGAAATAAAGACCTCTGGTTTTGATTTTGCTGGATTCTCTCTTTGTAGAGGAAGAGAAACAGCTCATTTAAAAACTGCTCCCTGAGTGGGGCTGTCAGAGCAGCTTTCTGTTGACCTTTACAAATTGATGCCGTCGCAATCAATGGACAGAAGTTTAAGGGCAGTCTCGGGGGGTGCGAAAGAAACCCAAACCTTTATAAAATATATATGGAGTGCATTTTAAGAATCCCAACAGAAAGAACAAACAGTATTAGCAGGGGGTGTATGGGAGCAAACGGATCCATAAAGAATTCACAGTACGCAGTTTTGACAAGTAGGGTTACAGATCTTTTGGGATGATTTCTGGAAGCACACGAAACAAAAACCAGTCTCAGGAGGTGACAGGCTGCGTTCTGGTGCTGTAAGGGAGGGTTGGGGCTCTGGGCATTAGGAGTTGTGCTCACAAGTATGGCTGAGGGCACTGTGCTGGAGGCTGGTGCAGGAGCAGGCACTGTGCTGCTGGTCTCCGCAGCAGCAGGGAGAGCGGTTCCCTCGTGTTGTGATTCAGGGCAGCAGCAATGTTTGTGTGCACTGAGCTGTGCGTGGAGCAGTTTAATGGTGAACACAGGGACGTCTGAGCCTGGTGCCCTGCATGCTTTCCTATACACACTGAGTTGCAAATAACAGCCCCAACCTTGCTTTCCCGCTGAGACCAGTGATGTATTCCAGGGCTCTTTGGAAACATCCCCGCTGTCTCCAACCAAGGCTTTACCTGACCTGAGCCTGGTGCTGGCAGCAAGGACAACCCAGCAAGGCTGTTAGTTGCTGCATTTGGTGAGGCACTGCATTGGGAACTGGAAACGCTGAAGACATTTCAATAAAGGAAGTTATTTTTTGCATCCTGCATCTGCTAAGAAAATGCTACGCTCCCTCTAAGCTGTGCATTCAGCCTCACTCAACATTTATTTGCGTGGCTGTAAAAGAAATCTTTTATTTTAAGTGCTTTCCTAACACAATTTGAGCACGGGTAATGCACTGATTTGATCACCACAGCCAGCAAGCACGGCCTCGGCGCTGCCTCTGCCCGCTGCCTGCAGCTGTGCCGGGGCTGCTGGCTGGAGGTGGTGGCGTGGGGCCCCGTGTCACCTCCGTGTCACCCCCCCGTCACCGCCGTCCGTTGGCCCCCAGCAGCCGGGAGGCTTCGCTGCTGCCTCCTCGTCGGAGCGAGCGCTTCCAGATTCACAGCAAGACCTCAAGGAGAGCCAGATGATAGAGCAGATGGCAGATGACTAATTTGGCAAAGTTAGATGAGTGGAAATTGTTTGCTTTAATTGCTTGTCAAGTCCAGTACCTACATTATAGTTAAGGAGCAACTATTTACCCTCAAAATAGAACAAAATGAGCAAAGAGTGTGTGCGTGTGTCTGTGAGGAGTAGGGAGAAGGAGGGAAGGAGATGTACTGGAGAAAATAGTTTGGTATGCACCCCTGGAAAGAAGCAAAGCGTTGTCACAGCCGCTTGTATTAATTTCTGCTTTTTTCATGTGGTAGCAGCGTGCTTTAGGTCCTGCAGCACATCTCTCCCATTTTGCCCTTTCCGTGTCATTGTATGTACAAGAGGGAACTAAAAGAGAAACACTGCTGGAAGTGTTTCCATAAAACAAGCAGACGACAGTGGCTTGACGTGGTCGGCACAGGCAATTATCCCTGAAATGCGGCAGCATCCATCTCGTCAGCGTTCTGGTGCCATTTCTTGGTTGGTACAAACCGAGCGCTCCATCAGTGAAATGCGCTGCGTAGCGTCAGCCAGGCAGATCTTGGAGAGCTCGGTGCGAGGACGGGGTGCCATCAGCTGGGGGAGGTGTAATCACCCATAAATAATGCTTCTCCATGAAGTTACCACCCCTGTCCGTCTGCACTGTGCCTGTGTCCTTGGTCGTAGCTGTGGGAAGGAGGTGCCCGGCGCAGATGGCAGCCGATGAGCCCCCGTTGAGGTGGGAGCACCCTCCTAAAGCTTCTGTGGGGACACCAGGGAGCTCTGACAGCAGCCCCTGAGGCAATATTTGGGGTTCCATGTGCACGTTTTGAGGGATCGATGCTTTTGGTCTGCGGAGCCATCAGCCCAAGGGCCTGTTCTCCTCGCAGAGACCAGCGAGGCTGTAGAAAGGTGTGGAAATCCAACAGCACTGCCAGGCTTGTGTTCTGGGTTTCAGGGTGGCTGGTGACCTCGGGGAGGTTCCTGCCTTCTCCCAGGAGCCAGCTGCAAGACCCTGAGAGCAGTTCTCCCTTCGTTAGGATGTGCCTAATTGCAAGAAAAGGCTCCTGCAGCTCCTTCGAGGAGGGCTGAGAAATAATGGAAGGATTCCAACTGCTTACCCCTGCTTCTGTGCCTGTACATGACAGGGTTCCCAGGCAAATGGTGAGCATTAGGGGATGAATGGGGGGTGCTGTGAAATGCTGGTAATTAGCCGCTCGTTAAGGGGCTGCAGTATTTCCCCCCATCTGGGGGGTCTTAGCAAATTGCCAGGAGTGTGTGCAATTATTAATAAACAGTTACTTCGGCTGCCTTTCAGGGAACCCTGATAATGGTGCTGCCTGTGAAAAGACAGCTAATTAAGTAAATAAATTAGAGGGAAGCACAAAAAGGCTGTGTTGGGGAGAGGCTGTTTAGCTCTTCCTGGCCAGGATAAAAGAACCTATAATTCTGTTTTCCTAAAATGAGTGAGTCGGGGTGTTTGAGCCTCTTTGTGTACATGCTCCCATGTCCACACCGAGAGCTGCACTGAGCTGTGGGCAATGCCAGGGAGTGATGGGGAGAGCTTGGGGGCAGCTCTGGTGTGTCCCTGCTATATCCCCGTGCTGGAGGTGGTGCCTCGTGCCTGCGTGTTTGGGGACGGGTGTCAGGCAGGGCTGGGCGCTGCAGAGAGGATGGCGTTCACACATCTTAACAACTCCAGATGTAGGAAGATGTAGAGGGGATGAATAATAAAAGCATGGAACGGGTCCCCTCCTTCCCAAAGTTAGCTCATCTGCTGAGCTGGGAGGATTACAAACTCAGAATTACAAGAAACAGAACAAGATTGAGTCAAAATGGTTTTGTAATGCAACATGTAGGTTCGTCATCAGCGGAGCAGAGCAAAATAATGGCTCAAAAAGCAGGAACTAAAGGACACTTCTAAATGCCTCCACTGTTTCCTGCCTCTGAGTGAACATCTGAATGGTGTGGCTTTGTTAGGGAAAAATGTCAATGGGAAATTAATTTCAAAGTCATGTGCATGAATATTGATGAAAAAGGGAAATTCAATCCAGTGCAGACAATTATGACTGCTGTAATTGGGGCCATTAGGAGCCGAAGCAGTTCTCTGTCACTTCAGGTTGCTGGGAAGAAGTAAGCAACTGAACCTGAAGCAGCAAATCACAAAGCGTTCCATCAAATGGAGTGGGCATAAAATAATTCTATAAAAAGAGAAGTAGTGTTGGGATTAATTTTGATTTTTCCTTCTTCAGATTCCCATTTCAGTGAGAATTTATCGTCCTGCCAATGAAACCTGGGTGTTGCAGGAAACTGCTTTGGGGTGGGATGCTCGTCTCCATCCTCCTTCCCAAGGAGGCAGCTCTCAGCTCCAGGCTCCCGCTGCACAGTGAGTTGGCTTCTGGATTGCAGCAAAGCGTGGCAGAGGGTCCTTGAGGTTAGAAGACGTCAATAAAATGAATTAAAATAAACACTCCATAGATTTACTCCAGGTCACTGGGAGCAGGAATTTCAGTTTTCCATTTTTCTGCTGGCTGCACTTTTCACGGTGGGAGGATGCACAGGGTACGGCTCCCCTAAGTTGTCCAGGTTTGGGGTGTAGATGGGAAGTAGGCACAGCGCTTCCCAGCATGGCAGCAGGCTTGCAGGTAGCTTATTTGTGTAGAAATGGATTTGAGAGCATCACAGCATGGTGGTAGCCCAGCACAGGTCAGCAGCTCTGCGTTTCTGTCTGCAAATGTGTACAGGGACGTCAGGTTTTCCTGCGTGTGCAGCATTGGGATGGCTCTGAAGGGTTTCCCTCATGGAGACACCTGTGCAGCATCTCCTGGGCGAGCCGGGAGTGTGCTCACTCTCAGATTTACATCAGATCCAACACGGGGAGCAGCTACAGGCTGGGAATACGGCGACGTGGTACTTTTTTTGACCACTGTTAGAGACAGCTGTATTAGTATTTTTTATGAACCCAAGAGAGGATGTGCTGCAGGGACTGCTTTCAACACGCAATCTTTATTTTCCTACCATTCATCAGTTTCTGAGGCTATGTAAGATAACGTGTCTAGCAACGTACAACAGAGTGCTTTGAAGAGGTGCTTCTTTATGAAATATAGATGACAGTGTTTTTGTACGGCACAACAAGGAAATGCGTTTTGTCGCGCTCATGTTTATTTTGGCACTTTATTTTAGAGATGCTACAACGCGTAACTGCCAGTTGCTGTTTTAAAGACTGTGGGAAGGATGGAGGTGCTCTCCCAACTCCATTCTCCTGCAAGAGACAAATGGCCCAGTCCTGTCTGGTTTTCCCATTTGCATTTTGCATCTGGCACGTTTATTCTGCATCAAACATACATGCTCCAAACCCATGCGGCAAGGATGAGGCATGGAGGGATGCACGGCTCTGCCCACGGTTGTACCCATGTTGAACTACTGTTGGTTTGAGGCAATCTCCAGGGAGTGGGGGAGTCACCGTCCCTGGGGGTGTTCCAGACCCATAGAGATGTGGCACTGAAGGACATGGCTCAGTGGGCATGGTGGGGTGGGCTGGGATTGGACTGGATGATCTTTGGGATTCTTTTCCAACCTTAATGATTCTGTGAAACAATTCTATGAAATGGCAAGTGTTTCTTGGACGTGGCGGGGGAGATGGCCGCCTCCTGCCCTGCGTCCCCCAGCAGCAGAGCCCCAGGTGTGAGCTGGCACACGGCGAGGTTTTGTGCACCAGAGGGGATTTCAGTTTCGAAGGCAGAAATTAAATACTTGGAATTACTCGGAGGTAAATTTAGAGGATCAACATGATTCCTTCTAAATTTGCTTTTAAGATTGCATTCATCTAAAAGAATTAATTTCCATAGCATTATCAGAAGCTGGGAGTATTTACTGCGAGGTTTGGCTGTACAAAATTAATCTTCCTCTAATAAAACTTCCAGCCCCGGTTTCCATCTCGGCTGGTTTCACCCCCATTGCTCCAAGAGCAGGCTCCAAATGTTCTGCCTCCTTACAGCAAGAAATGGCTACATTAGCTTTCGTGAAACGTTTAATGTGCGTGCGACGTGACCCGGCGGCGTTGCGGTGGATGGCTTTATTAGCTGAGCTGCTGGAATTGTTTTCTGAGCCGTGCTGATCCTTAGCGCCGATTGCAAAAGGGAACAGAAATTATTTATTAGTCCTCAGGAGCCTTAAGACAGAATAATACTTATTCGGCTGGAAACACAGTCAATCTTGTCTTGATGGATGCTGCTGCTGCTGCTTTCAAGGAAGAAGCAAGCAGACTGATTTTGTAATTGGTAGCAAACGTTTTCAGGAGGCTGCTGGCAGGGGTACGCGGGTGTCTCCGTTTTGGTGCTTGGCTGGTGGATCTGAATGAAGGATGCCGCAGTACGAGGCTTGGCATTTCAAAAAGGAAGATGTGTCGTCCCAAAAAATATTGTTAAATATGTTGTGAGCAGTATCTTGCTTGGGGTGTTTTGCTCTAAGAGGGTAAGGTTTTAGGAGAAAATTTTGGGCAACCTGTAGGGCAGGGCGAGTTTCCTTGGGAGCTGGCTTGGAGCAGCTGGTGGGCTGGTGGCTGCCGCCCACAGCAGGCAGCTGCTTGGGGCTGGGATCAGAGGAAAAAGAAAAAGCAAAAAAAAAAGAAAAAAGGATGTAGTGAGTAAATAGTCGATAACAGCAGTACTCAAAAACCTAATCGCTTCTGATCTTTAAAAGAAAGGACCCGCGTCATTCAGAAGAGTGTCTTTGAGCCAATTCTGCTGCTTACGCCTCCAGTCATGGAGGGCTTTGTTGGTATTGATCTAATCCAGGAGTGGGAACGGCTCCAGAAATGCTCTTCTGGTCTGGCTCACGCTTTGCAAAATACCCGTGTCAGAAGTTTGGATACGTTCGGATGAATTAGCTCGCAGATAAGGACGACCCACAAGCTGTTGGTAAAGAGGAAGAGTGACAGTGCATAGAGAAGAGCCCAGCCCCGTTCTCCAACATTTAAGTAGCATTGCTCCTAGGACAGGCTGGGGCTGCTTCTGTGTTTCTTTGCTGGACTCTTTTTTGTCACCACTTGGTGCACGGCCATCCAAGAGCCTGAGCAGAGCAATAGCTCGGCAGCAGCTTTGAGCCGGACATCAAGATCAGAGTACTGTCATATTAAGGAGCAGCTTCTGAAAGCTGCCTGTATTAGGCTGGCGTTGCCTAGCTCGTCTGGCACATCTCCCTCGTGCATTCGGATCAGCCTGGTGGCTTATGGAAAGACTCCTCGCTCTCCTCTTTCTGCTATGTAATGGTGCAAAGCTGGGAAGAGCTGGAGCTTGGGGAAGACAAGGGAAAATCATGCTGGGTACAAGCCTTCTGGGCAGGTTGCTCTTGGCTTCTGACAGACCCTCCTAGACACCCGCTGCCTGGGAAGAGTGCTGGGTTGTGGGGGCCAGCCCAGGTCTCTCTGTCCCCACGTTCTTTAATTTGTGACTGTCGCATCCATACCCAGCTTCTGTCTCTGGCACAGCTGCCAGGAGCTTCTCTGAGACGTGGCTTCTGCTCTGGGGCCATTTTCCATTCCTTTAGCGTTTTTATGTTTTCCACCTCTCTGCATGTTCAGCAGTAAATACCAGCACCTCCCTTTGGTGAGAGCTGCTCCGTTTGCTGAGGTGACCACGGACCTTCCCACCTCTGCTGCTGATACCCAGTGCTGTGAATGATTCAGAGCATTTATTGCAGTTACCTGTATCCCTGGATATGAAGCTTAATTTCTTCTCTACTCCTGTGTTTCCTTACACTGATTGCACCTGTGGTTTCTTGCAGTGTGTGCTGGCACGGAGAACAAGCTGAGCTCCCTCTCCGACCTGGAGCAGCAGTACCGGGCCCTGCGCAAGTACTATGAGAACTGCGAGGTAGTGATGGGCAACCTGGAAATCACCAGCATTGAGCACAACAGAGACCTCTCCTTCCTGCGGGTAAGCAGCCCTCGTTTGATTTCCTCTCTGTCTTCTGCATGTGGAGCAGTAGCCATGGATGCTGGGCTGGAGTTACGAGCCCAGCTGAACATCCAGTGTCTGGAGGAGGTCTCTGGTAGGTCAAGGCTGGCCTACCTCCATGGAGCTGTGTGTTCCTTCAGCATCTTACTTCAGGGAATTCCCTGTTTTGTTTAAATAATGTACTTTCAGCCTTTGGGTTTGTGAAGGAGTATTTCAGTGTGGTCTGTGCGTTACCTGTTAACGTGGTGGCAGCTGCGGTGAGGAGGAGGCGATGCCAAATTAAAAGGATTTAAACCCGTCATTATTTGGCATGCCAAATGAGGTGATGTTTGGGAAAATATCCTGGTTAGTAGCGATCCAACCCTCAGGTTGGCGTTGGAGGATGCTGCAGCCGATGTGACTGCAGGCACAGAAGAAACTTGGCACGTGGGTGTGAGGGCCATGGCAGGGAGCGCAGCCCGTGGCGGTGCAGGCCATGCTCTCACATAGAAGGCAGTGCATGACATGGACGAGGGCTTGCAAGCGCTGCTTGTGTCTCATGGAATCGCTCACATATCATTCTGCACAGCGCTAATGTCACGTTTCAAGATGTGTGTCTGCACATAAGTGGCATTCTGATACGAAGCACGCAGGGGAGCGGAGGAGTTCTCATCCGGCAGCGGGCCCGGGGCACGAGGCAGCCCCGCAGGTTGTGTTACACGCAGCTTGCTGGCTGCTGCTCCATTTCAATTCACAAAAACCTGAACTTTCCACTACGGAGTCTAACAATGGCAAAGCAGATCTCCAACAGTGTGCTTAGCTTTGCTTCATGTTAAATTTGCTGCGAGATTTCACAGCATTTCTGCTCTATACATCGGCCTATATTTACTCAAAGCTGTTGAAGGATCAGCAAGGAGAATTCAGCTACCAGATACACGTCTGGAGTGCAGTTTGGGGTGCTAATTGCACTCAGACTAACGGGTTGCCTGTTAATTTGAGCGACGAATGCCTCGGAAGTAAATGCAATCTATGCATTTCACAGTTGTGACAGGTGGGGAAAACACATATGTGCTTGTGCTCCGGAATAGATAGCCTTGGGGCAGCTGGACTAGCGTTGCCCACTGCAGAGACCTCATGGGAGGGCAGGATCCCTGCTGCAGGCATCGCTGGAGTTTCAGATGCTCCCCAAAACACCCAGTGGGGTCATCGTGCATGCCTCCAAATTCACTGCAGATAGTTCACCCGCCTTGGCTTCCCATCCTTCTTGTGTTGAGCAGAGGTAGGTGGGGAAGCAAATTAGTGGTCAGTTAGGGAGTCACTCCTCTTCTGCCATGGACAGAGTTAAACGTTGGCAAAAACATGGTGCTAAAATCAACAAGTGAGAGGAAGAGAAAAGGGACCTGTGTAGTAGAAGAAGGTGGTCCAGTCAAGTCTGCTGCTTGGCAAAAGTTACTGTCACTTTTTTATCGGTGTTATTGCTTGTTTTACCCAAGACTGCCCTCACACAGAAGTCCCAGCAAAAAGCAACACTTGAAACAAACCCCAGCAAAGTAAAACCCTCGGTAATATGATAAACGGCGGTCATTAAAATAAAAAACCAAACAGAGGAGAACGTGTTCTTGGTGAAGTGAATAAATAAATAGGAGTTGGCATATTTACGCCGATAATTCGGCATTCATTAGTTAGGCGATATTACTTGTTTTATCATTTAAAAAATGATTTGTACGGCCAAATGAAGGTGGCAGATGGGAGGTAAGTAAACGAAAGGCTGTTTGTCTCCTTGACTTCAGCATGGTGAACTCATCCTGCAACGTGATGCTTCCCCAGCCTGCTGCCTTTTCATGTCAGCCCCTTGCAGAAATTGCCCTCTTTCTCCCCAGATGGACTCCAAGCAGCCCGTTGATGGTTGGGCTGTCCGTACGTCTGTCTGATGAGTACAGGGGCTCTGGGCAAGGGGGTTTCTTGTCCCTGCTGGGCTGGGCTGGGCAGCCTGTCACCCGAGGGAGGAGGGAAGACCTGGCAAGCGGGGCCTGCTGCTCCTCTTGTTGTGCACTAATACACGAACACCAGGAATGAATTCAAGTGGGGGGAAAAAGGCACTGTAATTTTATTTACCCTGCAGAGGAAGACTAAAAGATCAGCATCCCATCTTTCATATTTATTCAGATGTCTGTTCCCTAAGTAGGTTTGTTCTAAGTGTGTGAGTCAGCTCTCTGGATATCTGCTGATTAAGGAGGGCTGCCCTCACCTGAACGGAATGCTCAGCCTCTCCGCTTTGAAACCTGTGACAGAGTGTGTGGTGTTGGGATCACAGGGAGCTCTGTTCACCTAAGAAAGGTTTCCATGCACTCTGTTTTTCCCAGCAGTCCTGTCTGTGTGCAGGATGGGAGCATGTGTCTGCTGGTTTGGTTTGGGAGCTTGGCATCACCTGCTCATGGGTAGCCCAAATGTATTGCAAATGACTGAGTCCAGAACCGGGACCCTATTTCAGGTTCACTTGGCAAAACTGACAGGTCATGTTGTGGACAGTTCTTACTTCCTAACTGCACCTCTGTATTGAGTATTCTAAATGAAATACACAGTTAGGGTACCACAAAAACGCCTTCTGCAGGCACTCTTCTGTTAAACACATCTGGTAAACAGCAGTTATCTTTGGCTCATCCTCAGCCTTTTAGCAATTCACAGCCAGTACCTTGTCTTCTTGTCCCTGGATTTTATTTAACCAATTCAGATTATTTATTTTTGCAGACATGACCAAAGTCCTGCACTGAGTGCTGCCATAACTCTCCCAAAGGATTGTGAAACTTATTTCTAACTGCGATCAGCGGCCTTTGGAAATGATCTACCACCACTCTTACGATTCTTCTTTCATTTACCTCCGTAATGTCCCTATAGTTCCCTTAACCACAGCCACGTTAGCAGCTCTCTGCATGTGGCAGCTGCTGCAGGGTCTGCAGAAGTGCGCAGCCACATCTTCCCTCTGTCAACATACTCAACTACGTGCTCTATGGAAACCTGCGCCAGCCCGTATTTATTATTTTCCTTGCAACGACGCTTTGTGGCAGGTGGACTTTGAAGGTTTTCCATAAAGAATATAGCTTATTTTTGCTTCTAGTTGTGTTGCAGGAAGGCTGGCTCGGGCAGAGCTGCTCTGAGGGAGGCTTGCCAGAGCAGCAGGGCAGGAGTTGGTTGCACACCTCGCTGCCTGTCAGCATGCGGGGCTGCGTCTGGTTAAAAAAAATAAGGATATTTTTGAAGAGATTCCTGGCCTCTTAAAACAAAACAGGTCTGTGCAGACCCGTCTAAAAGCTGTGGCTGCCTTGGTGAGCTGGTGGCCGGGCAGGGAGAGAGCCTGTGCGCTGAACAGACGTGCTGGGGTGAGGAGCGCAGAGACAGGAGTGCATTGCCTTGTCCGCTCGGCTCAGCAGATCACTGCAGTGATACGTGTGGCTCCTGAAGGCCTGGCAGAACAGCCCTGTGTCCTCCTCTGCAGCACAGTGGTATTTCAATCCCCAGCTGACAGCCTTGGATAAGGTCCCAGCTCAGCAGATGGGGAGCGGGACGTGGAGCAGCACCTGTCAGGAGACCCCAGAGAGGAGGTGCTATAGGGGTGGCTGTGCCCCTATGGAGGGGGAGTGTCCCCAGAAGTGCAGATGCATTGTAGTCCATCCCTAGCAGATTCCAGGGGGGATTTTCTGGGCAAAGTTACCCTGTGGTGTCTCTCATGCAGCAAGGTGCATCTGGACAGCCTCGCCAGCACGTGTCATCGTGGCTGGCAAGAGGCAAAGAGGTCTCCAGGTAATTACAGACCTGGAAATCAGATACATGTACTTACTTATTTGTGATTGCCTTCCCAGCACCTTGCCATTGGGAAACGCATCATGAGCTGAGCAGTGTGATGGTCGTGACACACACGCCATCTCGGTGGGAAGGGGACACCTGCCACTCACTGCCTCAATCCGGCCGAGGTGCACGCAGCAATAAAAGCAGCTGCTGTGCCGGGTGGGTTACAGGAGGCCAGGGGCATGCCAGGCCGTGCTCCTGGCATGGACAAGATGTTTTACTGCGGCCGGGATCAGCTGCCAACTGGGTTGGATGAACCCGAGCTGTGTTTGGGGCGAGTTGGATCCCAAAGTCAGAGGGCGGAGTGGGAGCAGAGGGCAGCTGCACGATGTGTCTGGGATACAGCTCTGCTCCGGGAGGATGGCTTTTCCTTGCATTTCCCTTTGCATTTACAGAAGCTACATCTTAAAATAATCTTGGTGGTATAAGCTGATCTCAAAATGGGCAGGGAGCATTGATTACCAGGGAGAGGAGAGGCTCAGGTTTGCGTGGTCATCCAGATCCATCCTGTGTGCAGAAGCAGGTGGTGGAATGGCGAGTCCGTGCTGCAGCCCTGCAAGGAGCACGGAGCAGTGCCATGACACAGTAAGGTGGGAGATGGTGAAAAGGACTGAGTGGTTCCACCAACCTCAGGGTTGGATCGGTGTTTCCGTAGCTCTCCTGTGCTGTCCAGGTCAGGTGTTTGTAACCCAGGTATGATCTCACTGCACTGCACACTCCCCCAGCTGTCTCTGTGCCTCCCTTCCCGGGAAGCCCCAGACACCCTTTCCAGCAGCCCTTCCTTCCCCCATAGCTGCCATGCAGCCTCCCACCTCCTCGTGTTCCTGCCAGGACTGCCTGTTGCACAGCCACGCTGGGGTGACGAGCAGCCCCGGGGCTGACGGCCGCAGCGGGAGGAGCGTGAGGTTAAACAAATGCATTCCCTTTCGCTCCTAACCCTGCCGCTTGCACACAGCTATTTCTGTCCGGCCCTTGCAGAGTGTTTTTTTAATGTTGTTTACAAACTCGTTAGTTCCCTCTCTCCACTCAGCGGATGTTTTTGCTAGCTCCCCACAGCCAGGTTTTCACTCTGTTTTCATACTCCTCCGATCTCTGTTGTTTTATTTCCATTGCTGGGCAGGGCCTTGCAGCAGGCAGGACCTCCCTGGGCTGGGAGCGCTGCTTCTCCTCCTGTCCTTACAGAAAACTGAAAAGCCCATCAGTGCAGCCTCCTTCCTCTCTCCTCCTTTCCCTACCAGCAATGCAAAACCAGCCTGGAGCTGCTCTGCAGCGTAGCTTTGCCTTGGTTTTGGGACTGAAAGTGTAACTTAAAGGCTCTGCAAGCTGGTGCTCTTCTGTTTGAATTAAATTTTTAGCTTCTGCAAAACAAACATAGGAGAGAATTAATATACAATTAATCCTCGAGCTGGGTTTGCCAAGCCATAGCCAAATATATGTACATTAGTGATTTCCCCATTAATTCAGCAATTATTTTTGGTGGCTCCGTATGCGAGATAGTTTGAAAGAACCACTTGTGTTTGCGGAAAGAGCAGCACGCTGCGTAAATGCCGTGACCCGGGGTCGGAGCACGGAGCTGTGTGGCTCCCAGGCAGAGCTCTGTGAGGGCTGCAGTGGAGCAGGGCTCCTCTGCAGGGAGCCTGCTGCTGTTCGGGTGGCACTGGGCTGCTGGGCACCCCAGTAGGACACGGGGACTGACCCCAACCTGGGGCTTCGTCTCCCCGTTGCCTGCGTTGGCCAAGAGCTCTCCAGCTGCCCCTGCCTTCATGGAGAAGCCATCAGTCTGGGAGAACGTCCTTCAACTGTGTCATGCATGGAGATGAGAGGAGTCTCAGGTAGAGATTTGAAGCCCAGGGTGATTAAGGAGTCTCTTTAAATTGTCTGTTAGCCTCTCCCTTTCAGCTCCCATTGTGTGGAGGCACCTCCTCCTGCCGCTGCCCGGGAGCCTGGCTGATTCCTGTGCGTGGCAGTGATAGCAGCTCTTGAGAGATGAAAGGAACCTGGCTTAAATTATTCAGAGCAACCCAAACCCACGCACATGCTCGACATCAGCAATGCCTTTTCCTCCTGCTATCTATCCTTTTCTCATGGCTGCAGCAGAGCCGAGCATCGGGAAGACAACATGGAGCAGCACGCTGGCAGCAGGTGCTGCCAGGTACCCGTGGTGTTCTGGGGCAGAGCTCTGGAGGTCTGTCCTTCCCACTCGTCCTGCTGAACCTCGCCATCCTTCCAGCAGCTTTTGGGAGCTGTGGAGGTGTCTGCAAGGCTGGGTGGCTGTGGGGTGCTCTTGCAGGGCTGCCAGCTGTGGGTGGCAGCATGCTGCTCCCTTCCCAGCCCATTGCTACAAGACTGAGATCTGAGATAAGGACTGCTAGTTTATTTATCCCCAGTTGCTTGGCATCATCACACTCTTCCTTCTGCTGTCCTTGGTGGGTTCTGACACTATCAGCTCCTGCATATCCGGAGCACAAGTTTGGTTAAGCCAGCGTCCCAAAGTGCTGGGCCAGGTGCTGTGAAAACACTGCTGGTGGAAGGAGGACGCGATTAAACATAAAACAGTGCAAACCTTCTTAATTAGGCGGGTTTCTCTTAGAAGCTCTTCTGCCCTCCAGGCAAGTGAAATGAATTATGCCTTCCCTTTCAACCACCTTATGCTGCTAATGATCTTACTCTTGTAAATGTAAACCTCGCCCCCACCTATGCCTTTGGAAGTGCTGGCTTAATTGGAGCAGGGCTAAATCAAACAGGGAGGTAAAGTTGAGCTAGCTAACAACAGGAAAAGACTGCTTGCAAACGCTTTTAAATTATAAACAGATTTATTAGGTTATGAAGAAAATGAGTACTTTCCTTTGAACCACGGAAAGAGAGGCTGTCTGCATGTGGTGCCAATGGTGAACGTGATGAATTTCATCTTAGCCCTAACTTGGAGCTGGAGGAAACTCCCCTGTGTCACACTGCTCCCTGACAAACTCCATTCAGATATCTTTATCAGATAAGATTTATTACTTCTCCTCTTTGTCCACCCAGCATCTCAAGTCTTACCATGGAGCATAGACTGAAACTGAGAGCCCAGACAAGGTATGGGTAGCTACAGAGATATGTAACTGTTGTACAGTGGTATGCACTAAGTGGAAGCTTTTTCTGCTTTCCTTTGAGTGACATTTTTCCGTTTTTCTCAGCATTTAGGGAATGAATTGCCCATTTTTCCCCTAGCCCTCCCTCCCTCCAATCCCATTTTACTATGAAATAAAATGAAATTTAACAAACTGACTGTCAGAGAGCTGAATAATCTTGCATTGTAATACGCCAACTCCGAGTCCTGGATCAATGGGCTTGAATTGCTGCTAAAAGCTATATGAAAGGGAAGGCAAAGTCTTTTGCTGTAAGCTGTGTCAAGGGGTGGAGGAGCAGAGGGATGGATGGAGGCTTAGCCAACAGTTTTTGTGCTAAACCAGATCAATTTTAAAGGTTTCCTCGGTGGCTGCCTGCCGGAGGGCTTTTGTAGTTCCGAACCGTCAGCACAATTGTGCAGATTGCAGCATTTAGCAACATTAACACTCCCCCCAGCCCTGATATTAGCACGGAGCCATCTAATTGCAGAGCCAGGTGTGCTGCATGGGGAGAACGTGGCCTTCCTGAGCACCCACCCCCAAACCAGCGTTTTGCATGGTCCCTAAGCCGTGTCCTCGTGGTCACTGCTCTGCTGTGCAGGGCTATCCAAGGGCTGATAGCAACCCTGTGTGCTGAACCTCATGGGGCATGAAGGTGCTTCTGAGATGTCCCCAGCCTCAAACATCACAGGTCGAATGGGGAGGGTTAAGCACAAGCATTCCCATTGGCTGCTCATGCTCGTGTTTGAAGCTAAGCAGGAGGCTAATAGTGTCCACGTGCTGTATTGAATAGTGCATAGTGCTCCTTTTCCCCCTTTTGTGGTGATTAGTCCTGGCAGAGGGGAGGAATGAGGGCTTTGAGGTACTGCCTGAGCATAATAAACTTGAAAATGTCAAAAGGAGAGTGGAAGTATCATGCTGGTTTTGTAAAACCTGCACTTTTCTGTGCAGGGAAAAGAAGTGATAACTTAGTGTTGCTTATTGCAAAGAGAGGTTATACCAGAAGTGCATTTTGCAGGAGAACTTATGCTTGTGCTCCAGGAAGACAACCTTGACAAGCCCCAAATGGGGACAAGAGACCCTCAGAGTGAATGGCACTCAGTTTGACGCAAAGGACAGTGCCGAGTGGCCTATGAGCTTGGATGGTGGAAGGATCTTGGCTTGCTGGTATCTGGGGACTGATTCACATCTCAAGTGCCAACAAAGGAGTTGTGAAACATTATAAATTGTTTGTTAAGCCTGGGTGATCCTCAAACATCAGCAAGGAAACCCACTGCAGCACACAGTGGACTCCAGGTGTGTTGTCCCTCCATATGGAAAGCTCCAGATGTTCCCTAGTGCTTGAGGTGTTCCCTGTTGCTTTAAACCCTTTTCATACCAGCCTTGCTAACTTACATGTAGAGTGACCCCTTCTGCCTTGAATTTTAGAAGGAGGCTTTTACAAACAGCTGCCCTGCCGTGGATGTCCCCTCCAGAACGGACTGAAGTGGAGGGGATGGCGAGGCACGCGTCCCATGGCTGCTATAAGTCACAAGCAGCAACGGCATGGAGTGTGTAGCTCAGGGATATAGTGGCAGTTCATCCTTCAAAAGCCCCGAGCAGAGCGAAGGCCCGAGAAAGGAAAATCTGTAATGAATACCAAGGAATTAATGGCTGTCTCTGCAAAACCATCAAATAACCTCTTCAGGAAGCAGGTGATGTTGCTGGATTCCTTTCAGTTCCGCTGAGTGATCAGCTAGAAAATCCGTCTGCTGTACGGAACAGCCCTGCTTTGGTGAGGACGTGGAAAACATGACCTAATAGGTCTTAGATTGCTCTCACTTCTCAAATAACATTTTTTAAAATTTCTCTGGAGATCGGGCAATTTTTAGGTAAAAGAAGAAAGTGTGTTCTCGGGCTGGCTGCCTGCCTGCTCCCCGGGCTGGCACACTGCATGCGTGCTGCTGGCATTGGCAGCCCGTGGGGTGGGCATCTCCTCTGCTCTGCTGCCTCGGGGCCTTTCAAGGGCTTTGGAAAAGGCTCCTGTAGTTAAAAGTACAGAGGTGATTAAGTTAAAAACCAAAGCCTGCAAACCCATCTTCCTTTTATTTCTGTCCCTTTCATGTGATGTTGTTGTGAGCAGCTGAAATACCATCCCTGAAAAAGAGACCTGTTAAAAACAGCCAGTGCAGCCGTCCCTGTGCAAGGGCTGCAGGAAGGGATGGAACGAATTGCAGTTCTCAATAAGGGACAGGGGTGTGCAAGCACAAAGAAAGAAGAGGGAAATATTTGCAAACATCTGTGCTGCCTTATAACTAGTGTGGAGAACAGGCAGTGGGACAGCATAACCCCACAACACCTTGGGTTTGTTGCAGCTCTGCTCTGACCACCAGCTGGATTATCCCCCTTCTCTGCCCCGTCTGCAGGTCTGTTGCCTGGTGGCAGTAGCTGAGGGCAGGTGAGGTCCAGCCCTGCCACCAACGGGCCCTGGTGTTGGCATGGCTGGAGCCCAGCAGTGATGGTGGGTGCTGGACCGCTCCCTTGTCAGCTCATCCACTCAGTGCCAAAGCCGTAGTCTGATCTCAGGAGAACAGCTGGTTTTCAACTACACATTATCCACCACTTCATCTCCTCACTTAGCTGTGGAGCTGATTTGTTTCGGCTATAGATCAATTACACCCCAAAACCAACGCTCAGTTCGCTCGCAGCATGTGAAATGAAGACAAGACCGATTCAGGCGCTAACGATAGATCTTCCATTGCAGATCCTCCATCCCTGCGCATCAATATCCATCACTGGGTGCTCAGTCATTCCTCCAGCCAGTCATGCTCGTTTCATTAGGATACAATGAATTATTTTAACAGAACAATGCATGTGTAAGAGTAAAATTTGGCTAAAATGACTTTTATTTTTCACGGTGCCTTTAAGTTTCCCTGGTTGGGTGACACCAAAATCACTCAAATTGATGAAATGCAAAATCAAGCACGTATGGTCAGAGCCCGTCAGGAGGTGATGTTTGTCATGGGTGAGGCGATTCAGTCATACCAGTGTCAGTGTTTTCACTCTGCTTTTATCTTCATGCTGTTATGGCCTTTTAATTAAAAACATTCTCCCCTTGCAGCCTCCCTAAAAAGCTTGGGAAGCAGTTTGGGAAGGTGTGATGGGACAGATGATGGCAGTGCAGGAGGAGCTCTTCTCTGCTCCCCATCGCAGTGGTCATTTGCTTTTTCATCCAGAAAAAGCAGAGAGAGGATCTTACTTTGTTGGCAGTCCTGCAGTCCTAACTAAGGAGAAAAACTTCTTTTATTCCCTCTCAAGAGTTAGCCTGATTTTTTTTTTTTTTTTTTTTTTTTTTTTTTTTTTTTCTCTACCCCCTTGGTTTTTATTTTTTTTCCCCTTTATGATTTTGTCTTTTTTTTTTTTTTTTTTTTTTTTTTTTTTGCATCCTCTACCCCCTTGGTCTTGAATTTGAATTCTCACCTTGCAAATCGATCCAGTTGGACTAGGCTGACGAAACAGCAGCTTCCCAAAGTGCTGAACTGATGACGTTGCTACAGGTGCTCCTACTGGGCAGGCTGACATTTCTGTTGGCAGGGTAGGTCTGGAAGATACAAATCTTTACCCACATGTGTGCATCCCCTGCGGCAAGCCCTGCACCCCTGCCTGGGGAGCAGGCAGCGTGTGTTGGCCGAGCAGCACGGGGCTGAGCACAGCTGGCTGCAAGTATCTGAAATGCTAATATCAGGTAAATTATTAAAACAGGGGTTTTTTGTTTGTTTGTTTTGACTGGGAATGCTGCTGCTTGACCAAAATGTGTTGTTTTCCAATTGCTTTCTATTTAAAGGAAGAGGTCACTACTGTTTGCCTGCAGCAGGTTGCAGTGGTACAGCACAGCACGTGCTGATGTGCATCAGAAAGCTTTCCAGTCTGTCATCCCCTATGGAAAAATAGGGGTGTATCAGTGTATTTCTTTGTATGTGCTGTGCATCAAAACAGGGCACCTGTGGGTCACCTGCTCTCTTGTGCACAAGTCTCATTACCTCAATGTTACATTTTCAGGAGGCAGAAGCGTAATGCCTGTGCTTCCTGGCATTTCTGTCTGCCTTCAGCCAAGGGGATGGAGAGCAAAGGGCAGGAGCTTGGGGCACGCTGGGACTGGCATCCTGCTGGGGAGCACGACCAGCCTCTGTTCAGAAAAAAGGAAGAGAAGAAAATCTCTCTTCATCCCACTGTCTTGCTCCTTCCTACCCAGCTAGGAAGTTTTCTCTCTCCTTAGGCAGAGCGATGGGAAAGGGGAACATTGTAAAGGTGGATTCGTACGACCCCATTTTGGGAGGTGCTGAGCAGCTGTTTCCAGGAGGCCTTGTGCAGAAAGATCAGCACCGAGTGGAAGTCACCTCAAATACAGCAACCTGCACGTGCTGCCACAAGCACACCACGGCCAGCTAAGCCTGCAGCCCGGGGTTAGAAAATCCCTATTTGCTTAAATGATTGGGAATAGAGTTCACGCACTCCCTGCAACTTCAGCTGGAAAAGAAGTAATTTTGATCACAATTCTGCACCTCAGCTCCTCCCGTAAAATTTCACCTTTCCCCAAGCATGCCTCCAATTTGAAGTTTAATCCCATTTTTTGTTTCCTTTTAAAGTTTTAATTATTTTGCTGTCTTGCCGCACCTGAAGTGTTGGGTTGGAGCTCTGACCCCTGCGGGGAAGTTGCACAACATCTTTTTGCGTCTAATAAGAGCTGCAATTCTGCTAGGTGAAGCAACTGGCTGTTCTGCGATGGCTGCTGCCCGTGACGGTTAGAGCAGCTATGAGGAGCCCGAAATCGACAGCTCCTTAAGCAAGTTTTTTTTTTTTTCCTTTTTGCCATGAAATTTTAATGCTGCCTCACTCCATGAATTCGTAACGGATGCAAATATTTGTCAGATCTGCTGCAGACAGTGTCCACTGGATGTTAATTTGCCAGAACGATGGATCCCACTGTGCCGGGTTAGCGTGAACATCCCGGAAGCAAAATAAGGAGGTTTTATCTTGGGTATCAGGGAAGCTACCAGCAAAGACTCAACTTGTTCCCTTAAATCAGCGTCTCCAGCTCCATCCTCCAAACACATCTCCTGGTGCCCCTCTGGGGCTCTGGTGCCAGAAGGCCTCCTGGCTGATAGTGCCTTTAAGAGGCAGCGATTCTCCCCAGCCCTCGCTTGCTTAGCTGCCGGGTAACCGGCCGTCATCCCACTTAGCACAGGGCTTTGTTTTTATTTGCTTATTTTTTAATTGAGCTAAATTCCTCTCCTGCCTTCGTGCTGCGTCTGATCTCTGCTGGAGAGAGCAAATCCGTGCAGCGCGTAACATCACATGTTTCTCTGATGGCTTTCGTCTCCCATGTGCTCTGGTTCGCTAACAGTTTTGGCTGATCACTGTGACAGCAAAACACCTTTTCATTTAAGCTGCAGCTTTCTGGAAATGTGTCTTTGGGCATCATCAACATAACCTTCAGCGCTTCTTTGAAACCCGGGATCTAAAAGCCATGAATGTCAGAAAAGCTTTGCGGCTCGCGGGAGACTTCAGCGCTTCTGACAGATGAAAGCAGAGGAGGGAACCATCACAAGTGCACCAGATCCAGGCTCAGCGGGGCTGGCTGCTGACAGTGGGACCCCTGCGTTGGGAAAGATGGGCTGCCCAAAGGAAAACCCATGGGGAAGAAGCCAAAGGGGAACATGGTGCTGAGCGTAACCATGTGAGCAGCCTGGGCTCTGCGCTGGAGACGCTCCGTAAGCCTTTGTGAGCACCCTGCTTGGTTACTGCTCACCAGCAGAAACTGTCCTCTGCTGAAAGGCCTTGAGAACTGTTGGTTTATTATCAGAAGAGTAGTGGTGTTGTTTTTAAGAAGAAGAGAGGATAATGAGAATAAATTACAGCAAAATGTCAGCAACTGCTGAAAATGGAGGAGTAGCAACAGGGGCTCTTTGGTGTTTTTGCAGCCAGGCAAGCGCAGGCAGCAGGAATAGTGCCAGCATGCATTTCTATCAGCTCAACTCATTGCCTTCACCTGTTTTTAAATATTTCAAGTTTAATTTTTAATTTTGGATGACACCAGATAACAAGAGTCAAAATATGAAAATTCATATTGAAGTACCAGTTGCAGAAAGCATACATCAATAATGTAAGTGACGTGAGACTGCATGGCCACAGTCTTCCAAGAAGTCTTTTCCATTTCTCGTGTTCCCTGTCTGGACAAGATTTATTAAACAGCTCTCTAAAAGGATTGTCCCCCTTCACTACCTTTTATTATTGGTGGGAGCCAATTTGAGGCTCACTCTGTTGTGCGAGGGGCTGATGTCCCCGGTGATTGATGAGCCCAGTGGGAACTGATTCGAATTTTACAAGCCCGTGCTCCTTGGAACAATACTACCAGAAGAAAAAAGGGTTGTTCTTCACATTTCAAATTCATTGCCTATTATTTCCGGGCTGCAGTTTTCCTTCTCCACCCCTCCTCTTGGACGTCTCCTTATTCTTCTGTCTTGGCAGCATGAGGAAAGTGGAAGGTGTGCGCGGTGCAGCTGGTGGAGGTGGCTCTTGGAGAAAGAGCTGTCAGCTGTTGTGGGCAGTGTTGATTTTTGGTTTATTATTATTATTTATGACGATGACTAATTGTGGCTTGCTCTTGATACACTTCCCCAGAGCTGTGCTGCCTTCAAGGGGAGTGTTTAGAGTGTAGACACCAACAGGGCTGGTAGAAAGCAGTGGGGCAGGTAGGACCTATGTGCTGGTTCCCCAAATACAGCTGCAGTCCCTTACGGTGGCATGAAACCGCTTTGCCCTTTGTCAAAGAGCATTTCCTGGATCTCTTCATGGTTTGCTCATGCTGATGCCAAACACAGACTTTTCTCCCAGGGATCCCAACAAATTGGGTATCTGACTGCTTCTCACACAGCTTTGCTCCTGCTGGTGTTTGGGGTCTGGAAGGAGTTTTTCGAGGCAGAATTCCAGGTCTCCCCATCTTATTCTCCTCTCGTACACATTGGCCTATTTTACATTCAGACTTGTGATCCTTCTCCTTTTCTGGATGCCCAGCAGAGATTTTCGTCCTGTAAATACCAGAAGGTGCCTAATCATCCTTGTCCCTTGGAGTCCTAATTTAATTCCTCTTGTTTTCATTCAGGGGTTTCCACCTTACTATATTTTTTTCCTAATCCTCCTCAGGAGACCTCTAAAACTTTTCCACTGGAGCAATGGCAAATTTAAACCAGAAGGTTGTTTTTCTTAAGCACCTCTGAGGATCCACTGATGATGACTTGAAACAGAGATATTCTATATATACAGCAAACAGGTATTCAAGTGAGTGGGGAAACCCTGTACAGAAAGTTCAAATGAATTATTCCCTTTTAGCTCTAACTCTGAGCTCTTCCTGCACACGGGGGACTGAACCCCATTGGGGCTGCCAGCTGAAAGTGAGCACCTCTGCACTCCTGGCTTCCTGGTGGCTTGGTAATGGGATTTGTTCTTGGTAGACAGGAGCAGAGTTTGACATTGAAAGGATGTCAGCAGTATTTGTCCTGCTGTATGGGGCAAGGCTGTTGTGTTAGGGAAAAAAGGTAAAGCATGACATTGTGTAAAATTGTCAAAAGAGAAGCCTCATAGTGACAGCAGTCGTGTGGGTGATGGGGTTGGGAAGGGAGGATTTGTGACCAAGAGAAGCTAAATCCTGGAAAAGCCAGGGTCATGCAAGCATTTGACACCTCAGCGTAGGCTTGACCCAAGCGAGAGATCTTTTTCTATCTCACCAGAACAAAAAAAAATTGGAAAATGTTATTTTGTGATAATTGCAAATCTTTGCTCGGCTGAAAGCGAAAAAGTTCTTAATTTTTTTTTTAAATAATTCATTTTGGTAAATGGCAAAACAATGAGTGTTTTGATTTTTTGAGTGCATTTTTCCTTCCCCTCCAGCTGGAGCTATTTACCACATTGAAGATTAATATTCGATTTGCTTTGATCACCCAAAAATTGATCTTTTTCCCCCTTTGCTGATATGTTTATTCTTTGAGAACTTTCTCCAACCTAATAAGGATGGATTTTTTTCATGGCATTTTATCAGATCTGCCTCCTCTTGGCTGGGCTGAAATTTGGAACAAGTTACTCATAAAAATGCAGGTCAGTTCTTATTTTACTGAAAAGAGCTTTTGCCTCCGAAAGAAATATAAGAAATGAAGTAAACCGAAGATACACAGATGTTGTAATAAAATCAGTAAATTTGTGTGTCATTGAATTTCATTGAAATTATTGTAAATGGTGCTGTTACATTGTTTAATTATGTACAATTAGCACCGGAATTGCTAACTCCCTGCTGGAGCCTTTTCTCTTAGATTTACAATAGGTCATGGTAGAGTATTTTTCTCATTACTGTCATAGAGGCACTAATTGAACTGGATCCGATCTCCCACGCTGACTAGTTTTCTCCGTAGAAGAATAATTTATTTACGTACAAATAGTTCTTCTTTGCCATATTTAACGGGAGCCCGGAGCAGGCATGGAGGAGATGGCAGAATTTATAGTCCATTAAAGCGTTTTCCATCAAGTGTTGTCTGTGAAAACTCTTTTGGGCATATGAATCAGGAGGAAGATGAATGTAGTTTTGGTAAGTCTTGAAAATACTTTTCCTCTGGCCAACAGCCAGCCAGCATGGGAAGCTCTGGGGAGCTGTACGAAAGAAATCAGCAACACTCAATTTAGATAGACGCGTCGAGAATCCTTCTCCTCGCAACCTAGGAAATGCAGTGTTTGGGTTTTGCTTTCGGAAGGCGTTATGGCTTCTCTCAGAGAGCTGATGAAGAGCTGGCAGTTGCTTGGCTGGATGAACCCTTGGGCAGAAGCACGTGTGGTGTCTGGTCCTTGTGAGAACTGACACTGTCTGCTCACCCCTGCAGGAGAGGGGGTAGGAAGCCGCCGGGTGGAAGAGCTCTTCATTTATTTCCTCCCTGAAATCTCAAAATGCCGGAGCAGAAGGCAGTCCTTGAAAGGGCTGATGTGTACTGATCTGGTGGCTCCAAGGGTCTTGGCTCCGTAAGCTTTTTGGAGCACTTGGGCCTTTCTTGGTATCGATCATCCCAGCTAAACTCGTTCAATGATCTGCATAAATAATCCATTTGGCAATGCTTTTCCCAGCCTGCTCTCTGTGCTCCTTCCCTGAGGTTAGCTTCACACGCAGGGAGGGCAGCAAGAAACAAACAGAAGGTTCAGCTGGAGCCACTCCTCTGAGGTTGGCTGCGTTGTGCTTGTGCCAAGGAGATGGGGGTGGATCTGCTGCTGTCCAGAGGAGGCTTTGGGTGTCAGTTGTGTGGAGGTGCCAGCTTGTGCCTGGACGTGGCAGCCCTCCGTCACATTTGGGCTTGAACCAGGTGGGGCTCCAGGTTTTAGATCAGGCACTTGAAGTCTTTCTCTGCCCATGCGTAAGCACAAACTCGGCCCAATTTCATGTGTGCATGTCTGTGCCCGTGGAGTTCAGTGGATAGGGGTGCAGTCTCACCTCTGCAGGCCAGCACATTCCTTTGCCTCTGGCTGGGAACATCAGCTCCCTCCTCCTTGCTCCCTGGGGGCCCAGGTTTTGCATATGGCACAGCAGAGCACCCGGGGCTCCCACCAGGGCTCCTCTGGGCACGGTGCCTGTGGGGGAGCCGGGGCCATCTCAGCAAACACCGCCAGGCACAGAGGAGTTTGTTCAAAACTGTTTCCATCGGCGAGGAGTACATTATTTATGATTCCATTTTCCTCTCTGTATGTTTGGAGAGCGTTTATCAAATCAATCAGAGAATTCATTAGGTAATTATTATTTTTTCACTATTTGCCGAAGCCTTGGCGTGTTTACCCCACGCAAACACAGAAGCCGCGCAGTAAATGGGATCAGGAACTCGAAACACCCGCTGGTTTCGTTCCCCGTAGCGCAGAGGAGGAGCCCTCGAGCAGCTCCGTGGTATGACAGCTAGCAGGGAAGGTACAGCAGATAAGAAGTGACGGGACGCTGTCGCGTGTCATTTGTCATCTGTGGCCACAGACGTGATCGCCTCTGCTGTGTGCTGGTGGATGGCCAGAGAAGATCCGTGCCCCATTATGGATGTATGCATGCAAGGCACCAAGATTCTGCTCCTGTCTCAGAAAGGCTTCAGGGTCAGTTGTCCGAGGGCTGAGCTGGGCAACCACTGGTCTTGTTGGCCAGGAGCAGCGGGGATGTGGGGCTTCCAGCACCACGTTTGCCACGGTGGCTGCACCCACAGGCCAACAGGGCGGCTGGGTGACGATGCTGCAGGCACCTGTGCAAGCCAGGCCCCACCTCAGCTGCTTTCATGCTCGGGTGAAGGCTGGGTTCTGTTGGTACCCTCTGCTCGCAGTGCCCGAGGCAACCCCTTCGCAGTGTTAGGCAGAAAGCTTTTCCATGCAGCTCTTCTCCAGGTGACCCATCTGGTCTGGAAAGCACCAAGAGCCACAGAACAAAATGTATAATGTATAATTAATGCAATAATTGTATAATTTTATTCCTCTTTTCATCGGAGTTGCTGTACACAGCGCATGTATTAAATATGACCACAGTGCTGTTTCCCAAGACGACTGCTGCAGACGAGTTAGGGAGACCTCAGTAGGCTATTCCAGCTAAATATTTCCTTTGCAAAATAAATACAGGCTGTCTTGTGAATAAGAATGAGATCAGCTAAAGCCATTAATTAGTATGACTTTTTAAAAAGAAACTGTAAATGGAATAATTCACCGTGTGCGGCATCTTAATTTTCTTCACTGTGAAATAGTTTTCTTTTTTTTTTGCTGTTTACTCCGTGTTGTTGTTAAAAACCACTCCTAAGTTCAGAACTTCTTTTCCAGCAGACCCCTCCAGGTATTCTTGCTTTCCTGTCTGGCAGACATTTCCTTTCACTGCCCTTTGCTCCTGATGTGCAGCGTCCCGCTCCCAGAGGCCAAGGTTATAACCATGCCCAAAGAGTTTTTGTCCTCTGACTCCAGCCCTCCCAGTTCCCCATCAGGGTCAGCGTGGTGTAACCAGCTTTGTCGTGGAGCTATTTAATAGATTAGAGGAAGGGCTGGAGCTCTCCGAAGCAGGGAGAGCTGGGGATGGCTGCTGGTTTTCAGTTTTCTTGTGAGCATCACTGGTGTGTGCCTTGTTGGAGCATCCGTGGTCGGAAGCGTTGGCAGAGAGCTGGGGACCTGCGTGCAAAAACGCAGAGTGCCTTTGCGTGGTGCTTTTGCTGTCTTTGCTTCTGTTCCTTATGTGGTTGGATACAATACACAAATTACAGGAAGATTGAAATGCCCTTTGGGATGGATGGAAAGGGTTAAAAGGAAGTGAAAAACAACTTTTGGGAGACGGTGATAAAGCCATTTGGAAATGTGGAGTTGCTTGGTTTGTTCTCATAGCTTTTCCCTAAAGCTTGGAGCAATTTGTTGTAACACTGATTTGAACATTTATTTTCCTATTTTTTTTTTCCAGTGGCTTAATTTCTATTCCTTGTCTGGTGTGCCTGTTAATTTTGCATGCTATCACAAGCCTAATTCTTCCCTGTTTCAAATGAATATCATATAAATTAATTGCCATATGATTACCATGTAATTACATTGTGACTCATGACAGTTGAGACAAAGTATCATAGCTACATTTTAAGAAATGATAAATGTTTGACTAATGTGTCAGAAAAATGTAAATATATTGTGATTGTCGGGGCATTTTTATACACACTATTTCTCTCCTTAGTTTCTGTAAGCTGTCAATCATTCTGTGGTAGAGAGCAGTCAATCCCTGCACCTAAATGTATCCGTGTTTGGGCAGTGTTCAGCATTTGGGAAGCTTTTGGGGCCGTGTCCGGGAGCAGGTACACAGCAGAACCCTGCCATCAGTGTTCCAGCTCGCAGCCTGCTCTGCAATGGGCCCTCATGGCAAACCAAGCCCAGTGTTGCACCCTGGGGGAGCCCTGCAGGCTCTTGGTGGGATGTTGCATCGCTGCTGCCACGCGTTGGGTTTTCATGACGTTGACGTCTTCGGTGTTCAGCGTGTCTTACGGTCAGACCTTTTGAACAGCTGCTGTGTGGCGTCGCTCTTTTTGGTTATAAAAGCACCGAACACTGAGCTGCTCAAACATCTCAAGCTGAGCTCGCTCGGAGCTCCGTAGAGGTGTGAGGGAAACCCATCAGCCGTGCCAAGGTGGCCACTGGAAGGCAGGTAATGGATGTTTGATGTCGGTTCTGAGTAACGTCGCCGCTGATCTTGTCTTATCACTTAGAGTGAGTGTCCTTAGCAAGCCAGCAGGATTAGAAGAGAGCACGTTGCTGTTTTCCAGCGCGCTTCTGTGCTCGTGTGTCACCACCGTGCAGTAAGGTGGGATAAAACCTGGTTCTCTGTGGACCCGCAGCGGTGCTGAGAGCCCTGTGTGTGCAGGGGCACGGCACCAGCACAGGGGTTTGGCTGTGCCATTGGTCTCTGCCATCTGACTCGAGGTCCTGGTGCCCTGCGGACCCAGCCCTAGGGAACCCCAGGAACAAGGAAACCAAATTGCCCCCGTTTGGGGAGGAGTCTCCTTCCGNATGCAGACCCAGCCCTAGGGAACCTCAGGAACGTTTGGGGAGGAGTCTCCTTCCGAGGGCTGTGCTGAGCTCCTGCAGACACCAGCAGTGCAGGACACGGGTGGTTTCTTTCCCCTTTCTCTCTTTTTGTTAACTGAGAAAAACAGGGAAAAAATATATTGAAAGACTTGGCTAATGCATTGTGTGACATTAGAAATTGCCTTAATAACGAAAGGCATGATGAGAGCAATTAGGGAGGGAGGGTGGAAGAGCTCTGTGTATACACGTAATGCATGCTTAGCCCTTAAAGAAGAGCCATCAGGGAGTCAAGGAAAGAAATGTGCCTTTTCCTGGCTGGAAAACTCGGGACTGACGGCCTTTGCTTTGACCCAAACCAGGTTGCCTTTGCCCTCCTGACTTTAAATTGTGCCATGTTGAAGACTTTGTACTCAAAGACGTTTTTAAGATATATGGCAACGCGTGGTTGCTGGCATTAATGCCAAGTGTCAGAAGGAGATTTTATTTAAATACATTACCAGCCAGATGTGTGTAAAAGGGAGCAGCAGTAATCACAGGGGAACAGTTGTTTCAGCTGATCAGAGTTTCCATTTATATGGTAAGGTGGAAATATGATATGTATATATATGGTAAGGAAAAGACACAGACCCAAAGGTGCGCTTGCTTTCTCTTCTACAAGCTACATGTATTCCTTCCTGGTTAGTCACTGTTTCTGCAGAAATCTTGCTTTGCTCCCTGCACGAGAGCTGAGCTGACAGTCTGGGTGCTCTGTTTTAGCCGTGGAGCTGTTTGTCTCCAGGAAAGCATCAGCTCTGTCCTTGTTAAAGCACAGCACTGGTGGTGGGGGCACCGCTCCTGCCGCGCTTCTCGTGCTGGTGGCTGCCCGCTGCTCGGGGATGCTGGGCACCGTCAGCTCTCCCTGTGCTCTCTGCAGCTGAGTTTGCAGTTGCAGGTCCATGTTGGTGTGTGCTGCTCCAGGGCCACTCCTTGGATTGCTGGGGAGCTATGTGTAAGGTATAAAGGAAGATGCTGTACTGAGTGATAGACTCGAGTGCCTCATTTCGCATTGATGATGATGTACGGAACAAGTGGGGTTACAGAACAGAGAAGACCTAGGAGTCAGCTTAACCTCAAGGAAATACTTGACACGATAGGTAAGTGGGGAATTAAAGGCAACGTGCTTAGCTGGAGTGCAGCACTCTGTGCTGGAGCTGGCGGTGGTTAAACAGGGAATTTAGGTACACTGCTATTTGGCACGATGGCACCTAGTCCAGTTTTATAAATTACTGTGCAACCCTGTCAGGAGGAGTGCTGGTCCAGGCACGCTGTTGGACGAGGTGGGTGCCAGGGGGTGCCAGCTCCTTGCTGTTAGCATCGCTCAGCAGACATTCAGCTCCCTGTGCGCCCAGGGGCTGCCTGCCTGAGGGCACTGCTCTGGGTGCACGCAGGCAGCGTGCTGCAGGAGGCCCTTTTTGGTCAAGAAGATGCAAAGTTCTTGAAGGCGAGCATTTGTAATGCTCATTTCCCAGCCACACACTGTGTGGTATGGCAGAGGGGCTGGGTAGTGCTACCCTGCGCACTTTGCTGCAGGCCTGGCCCCGCGGCCTCCTCCTGGGGAGCGTCTGGCTGGTGGCTCTGGGCTGGTCACCTGCTGCCATTGCTGCTGTAGGATGCAGCCCAGAAGGGCGGGCCAGGCAGGTCTGGGGCCTTGTGCCATCACCACATGGCGTGAGGGCCATCTGCCACTGCGCACGGGAGGGGAGGAGGTAATCGCCTTAGTTCCTCATCCAGGCTTCACCCAGCAGTTTCTCCAATTGCAGGGGCTCTTCCCTGGTATTTCTCCTTTCCCCTCACAGCCTAGATGCACACGTGCCTTTGTTTTGGCAGCATCCCACACTGTGGCCACCGACCCCTTCTCTTTTCCCATTGATCCCGGTGAGGGGCAGCATCTGTCCCCACCATTCTCCTGCTGGTGGCTGCAGACCCGCAGCCTCCCGTGCTCGCTGCGGCAGCAGTGAAGGCGTGCTGCCATGCACTAAGTGGTCAGGGTGGGAAGAAGTGCCTGGCAGCTGCCTTCCTCCAGCTCCCCGCGCAGTCCTGGAGACTGAATGGGCAGCGAGTTCCTTTGCCTGGGACAATCATGATTCTATGATCACAATGTCAGGCACGAGGATGAGGCCTTGATCCCATGGAAACAATAAATGCTCAGCGACGGATGGAGTAAAGGCTGCTGCTTCTGGGCAGGCTGTGCAGGCAGGGGATGGAGCTGCTGGGCAGGGCTCGCAGCATCTTGGCCACTGCAGGGATGGCCTGCAGCCCACCCAGAGCTGCTGGATTTAGCACGTAGCTGTGTCAAGTTCGGGAATTGCTCCACTTTCTGGTGAACATGGTCACAGTGGAGTGCACGTGTCTGTGTCAAGGTGGCTGAGATACTGCCAGGTCGTTTTATATTGCTTTGTGCTTTGTAGAGGATGAGATGTGGAAGTCATAGAATCATTAAGGCTGGAAAAGACCCCTCAGATCACCAAGTCCAACCCCAGCCCCCCCCACCATGCCCACTGAGCCATGTCCCTCAGTGCCACATCTCCATGGGTCTGAACACCTCCAGGGACGGTGACTCCACCACTCCCTGGGCAGCTGTGCCCGTGCATCACTGCTCTTTCTGAGAAGAAATCTTTCCTATTAACCAACCTGAACCTCCCTTGGCACAACTTCAGGCCATCACCTCTCGTCCTATCGCTGTTACCTGGGAGCAGAAGCTGACCCCCACCTCACCACAACCTCCCTTCAGGGAGTTGTGGAGAGTGATGAGGTCTCCCTGAGCCTCCTCTTCTCCAGGCTGAACAATCCCAGCTCCCTCAGCCGCTCCCCATTAGACTTGTGCTCCAGACCCCTCACAGCTTTGTTGCCCTAAGTGTTCAAGGCCAGGCTGGGTGGGCCTTAGGGAAACCTGCTGTAATGGGAGATGGCCTTGCCCATGGTGGCAGGGGTTGTACTGAATGATCTTTAAGTGTCCCTTCCAACCAGCACCATTCTGTGATTCTGCTTAAATAGCACTGGGAATGGCCTCAGCTCTAGCATTGTATGGGTATGTGCCTTAGGTTACAGGGGCCTTGGCCAGGTCTGGGGCAGGTGTTGCATCTGGGGTGACATACACAACAAGATGAAAATTTGCCCTTCCATCGATATCGTCTTAGGATGAATCACACAAAGTGAGTGTGTCCTAGTTTTATTTCGGTGTGTGAGAACCCCAATCTCAGTACTAGACCCCCATAAACCCTGCCCAATCTAAATAATTCCTAGAACTACAAAAACGTGTAACCTAATTTTATTGGGATGTGTTACAACCCCTCTGCTAATATCAGTACCGGGCATACGAGCTCTGTCCAAACTAATGATTTCTAGGATTTCAGAGTGCCATCAGGCCTGCTGCTAGTGGAAATTTGCTTGAGCTGTGCCAGTGTTGCTGCGTGAGTTTTTATCTGCTGAGCAGCTTTCTTGGAGCAGAGACCCCCAGGCGACCTCGCTGTGACTGCAGAGGGATGGCAGTCACGCTGTGTGTCCACCAGCATTGGCAGTCGGTGCCCGTGTTTCCCTAAGCGTTGTGTCAGAGGTTACGTAAACACAGAGGCACCTGTCAGCCTGCAACCGGTGTGTTGGGAGAGACCTTTCCTGAGACTGCCACCAGGAGCAAAATCCGCAGCTTTGTGAAATTCAGTGGAAAATTGGCTTCAAGGAGCATTAACTCAGGCTCTTGGTGAATGTCTTTCTTCTTTTACTAAGAGGGGGGGGGAAAAAAAGGAAAAAAAGAACACCTTAAGATGCTAAAGTCACTTTTTTATTTTCCCTGTGAGTTTGAACTTGTCCACTACCTGGAGTATTTTACTGTTTTATTTATTGCCACTGAGGCAGAACTAGATTTAGGCTTAACACTCGGCTCCAGATGGTTTTTGGAAGGTGATCAAATTTACAGTTACGACACCTGTGCGTGGCTCTCTCCCCCGTCAAGCCTTGCAGCTAAAGCCAGCTCCCTCCGACGCGTGCTCTATGGCATTTCACAGTCCCTGTACGGGCAGAGCTCTTCATTTCTGCAGAGCCGTGGGCGCAGTCTCAGCCTCCAGCACCTTTCCCCTTGCAGCATGAGATGGCAGGGAAACTTGTACCCACAGGCACGCACTCTTACGTGGCATGGGGTGATAGCCAGCTCCACAGCCAGGCTGTGCTGTATGGAGGGCTGGGAGAAGCAAGGATATTTCCATCTATTCCCATTTCAGTGTGGAAAATAGCACCAGGAAGCGCTTCTTCCATCATTTCTTTGTACGCTTGCTTTTCAGATCCACTTGTGTTAAGCTTTTTCAGTTTTTGCATCTGGTATATTATTTTGCTTTCATTTTTAAAGTGTTCTACACACAACTAAATCCACATGAGGATGAGCAGTTTTCTCCTTTTTGTTTCTTTCCGAGGCAATAAGACATCTGGCTGCTGCTAGCGTGTGTTATCGAGTCGCATCCTTTTAACCCTCCTCATCATTTTATTTGTAAAGTGCTCCCCCGCTGAGATACCAGGGGCCATGTGCAAACAGTTTAAAACAACATCGGGAAATAAACAGTATGGGCAGAAATGATGAGATGCTTTTTAAAGCCAAGAAGCTGCAATCGCTGGAAAAGAAGCATGTTGAGGGAGGGGGAGAGAGAGGTGGGATCAGTCCAGCAAAGCGGCAGAGGCTGGAGCTGACCCTTCTTCCAAAAATTAAAAGCAGAGTATGGGTAACCCTGGCAAGGTAACCCTTAATTTTTTTTTTTTTTTAATTTAGCAGCTCCCAGAGCAAAAGCCGAATCCGTGACCTTGAGGAGGAGTGGGAGCCCAGCCCTGCTATGGGAAGGTTCAGTGGGGGAGACCAGGGAAGTGGTGGGAGCGGAGCTTTTCTCCTCGGTGCAGGTAACAGGGGGATGCTCAGCTCCGCTGCCAGCTCTGAGTGCCGAGGCCATCCCTCTGGAAGCACTGCTAAAGCCAAATTGTGGTAATAAAGCCTCATGGGTGGAGGAGGAGTGGGGATCAAGGCAAAACAAATGACCTGGCTGGCGATGCCTGTGTACCACATCTGGTAAATGACTCTTTTTGGAAAGGCCATGGCCAAAAAAAGCCCAAAACAACACGATGTTGCCAAGATGTTGAGCTTTCCATCCTAGCTCCAAAACATGGAGATATACAAAGAGAAGCAGGGCCGTGATGCTCTCTGCCCATCAGTGATACTTCTCCCTTATTAACACGAGGCAGCTTTGGGGTGTTCAGAAGGCAGTGCCAGCCCACAGCTCCTTTAGGGCAGGCACGGAGCACGCTGGGTTCGTGACACCCGCTGTGAGCGAAGCCTTGGGCATTCACGCAGGGATGGGCTTTGTGGGTGACATCCCTGGGAACCACTTCTTGTGCATCATCCATGGTGCTCCTAGGAACCAGCCCTCCCACAGGGACACCCCACTGCTGGCTGTATTTATTGTCTGTGGGGTTGGTGTGGCTGTGACTGCGTCCTCCCTCCAGTTGTGGCTTTCCCAGCTCTGTAAGTTTCTTCTGCATTAGTCGCATTGGTTGAAGGGGGAGGTGGGTCCAATGCATAGTTGGGAGGGGGGAGGACCCTGGCAGGCTCAAGCATCTCTGTCACTTGGCTATTGATAGAGCTGCAAGGGTTTGGGGATGAGGCCAGTGCTCAAGGCAGCTCCATGCATAATTTCTTCAGGGGAAAAGTTAATGGCAGCCTTAGCGTTGTAGTTACAGAGGTACCAGAGCAAGAGCAGTTGGTGCAATGTGGTCCTTGTTGAGGCCAGCCCCGTTCCTTCCTTCACTGCAGCGTGTTCCAAGGGACACCATTTGCAGCACCACGCTCACATTGGTGCCACCACTGCACACTGCGTGGGAATGGTGGGGAAGGGCTCCTGCTGGTGCCACTCCTGTCTGTCGCACACAGCAGTGCTCCGTGGCCCTGTGCAGGAGGGAAGGGCTGTTCAGCACGGCCCGTTGTAGAGCATCCTCCTCCTGAGTGATCCTCCTGCAGGAATACACGATGCGAGGGTGGAAGGCCTCAGCCCCAGCGCGTGTCTTCTGAGTTTGTTTCTCTTCCGGCAGTGCTGTTTAGTGCTTTCATGGTGTCTATACAAAGAATTTTGCAGAAAATAAGAGGGCAAAGAAACAAATAACACATCCTTGATCCATACAGTTTAAAAACACTTGAAATTCAGGAGAATGGCCAGTAGGTGAAACTTCCAAACATGCCCTCGTGTTGAATGGCTGCAGGAATGGAGCTGTCAGTCCGTGCAGTGAAGGCAGCCTGCACCGAGCTCTGCAGGAGGCACCAGCAGGAGAGGACAGATCCCGGTTATCCGAAGGGATCAGTGCTGGTTTTCCTGGCGTTTTCCCATCTGACAAAGCCGTCAAAGTCTCACACCTCACCCCAAAGCGTTAGGAGTGCTGCAGGGAGGAGGTGAGCAAACTCAAAGCCTTCATGTCAGCACGACCACTGGTATGGAAAGCTGAGGGACAGGGCAGGGGCAGAGGGCAGCAGGAGCCTGGGCAGGGTCTGGGTGTGTTGAGTGCATTGTTGCAGTGAGGCTGAGGCAGGTGCTGCAGAGATGGGAAGCCTTTGGGAGAAGTCCAGAGCCCTTCTGACATCTCTCCATCCTCTGGGTGTTTGTTCAGGTTCTGTACACTTTCAGTAATCCTGTCTGGGGCACATGGGGTGAGGTCCCTCCAGGTTTTCTCGGGTAGAGATGAACGCAAGCACAGGCTCTGGAGCACTTGCTGGGCAGATGCCTGCAGCAGAGGAGGAATTTTTGCCAGTAACAGCTTGAGCACAAAGGCAGGAAATTTGGGTTTGCTGTGGTAGATGGCAGAAGACTCAGTGGGTAGCTCAGAAATCAAGGAATTTAATCAACATAGCAAATGATAGATGTGACTGTTGAGAGATTCTGTTCTCTTCAAATGGAAATGAAGGGTTTCAGATACTGAAAAGTGTGAGCTGGGGAAAGCGTGGTAGGAAACCGCCTGGTGCTGGGCTGCTCCCCCAGCTCCTGGGGTCGGACCGCGCTGTCGGGAGCGGCCCTGCTGCCGTCCCGAGGCATTTTGCTCATCTTTCTGTGCCGTTAAATGGGAAGAGCCGTCTGATTGCGGAGCGCTGATTGACGAGCAGCAGCCGCGACAGACGAGTGCGGCGGAAAGGGAGCACAGTCCCCAGGAGAGGAGCCAGCCAGCCCCAGGCCACACAGAAGTGATGGACCCGGTGTTCCCACCGAGGCAGCACTGCGGGTTTTACAGCCATACTCAGATGGCTTTAGCCAGCAGGGCGAGAGGGGAGAGGGTGCGTAATAACCCGAGCATCGCTGCGCTGATTGAAAGCAAATGAGCAATTTTCAGCCACGAAAATCAAGTGAGAGGACAAAGAAACCGAGACCTACAAGGCAGGCTAATAATCAAGATAAGTGCTGGAGATAAAAAAAGTCTAGCACAGCATTACCGTGTGCTGCAGAGTATTTGTAAGGAGATTTCCTACACACCGGGAGAATTTGCCGAGGCCGCTGCCGAGATTGAGTCAGGATTCTCAAATAGTTACACTGAGCTTATTGCCAACATTTTTCTCCACGATGGTACCAAAACCAGTGGAAAAAATATTTCTGATCTCCTTCAGGTGTAAAATAACATGATAAAAAACAAAACTTTTTTTTTCTTTTTCCTTCTTGTTAGCGTAATTCTGTGATGTGGCTCTGAGTGTTCCAAAGGAGCAATTAATGATTCATTTATTTTCTTGCACAAATATTTCTCCGCCACTCTCCTGTCCTTTTGAAAAACAAAACCAGTTTCAGCTCGAGAGGAAAGGAGTTTAAAATATTTTGAGCAAATTATCTTCTCCCAGGACCTCAACCACAGTACTCGCTCGGAATTTCAAATGAAATTGTTTGAATAAAGTATACGAGGTCCTTTTTTTAAAAAAAAACTGGAAGAAAAAAACAACCTCTGAAACAAGCCAGAGAAAAAGAAGATAATAGCTCTTGGAAAGCAACCTCTTGGCAAAGAGGAACAAGAGCAGTGGAATAATTTAATTGCTCATCAGCTAATTATACGGTATTATAATGTTAATGTGTCTTCATCATGACAATGTAATAGGTATAGATTGAAGCATATGAAAAAGAAAGTGTTGATGCAGTAATTATAACTAAGAGCAGAGCTGTTAGAGTAATTATAACGCTTCATCAGGTAATTAACGTATTGTTCAACTTGAGACGGAGAACAAAGAGTGAAGAAGTTAAATATTGAAGGACATGCCTTCCACGCTCCAGGCTGCCTTCCCTGGCTTGCCGCAGAGGGTGATACCCCGCACTGATACTGCTATTTTCCTATTCCCTTCCACACGTTTTATCGAGCCGGGGACGTGGCCGGGCTCCTTTCCAGGCGGTTGTCCCATGGACCCCCCACTCTTCCTCGCGGATGCTGCTGCAGATTGGCCTCCCATCTCAGGGCCCGTTCAGCACAGCCAGAGCTCATCTGCTGCGGGTTTCCCCTCTCCGTGCAGCTGCTGCCCCCCAGATCCTGGGGAAGGGCCGTGCTGGCCTGGCTCTTGCTATGAAGCTCCCAGGCAGGATGTTGCACTTGCACTGGTCAAAGCTGCTGGGGATTAGGGCAGGGGAAATGGCAGCGCTCTGGGGACCGAGGGTTCTGGGCCTGATTTCTGATGTGTGATTTCTGGAGTTTTGGTCGCAGCTTTGTACTGATACGGTTCTCTCTATCAGTACAGAGCTAATTACAAAGCCCTCGTATCTTGGTTTTAGCCTGCAGCACATCATGGGGACGTAAACATTGTTTTAAAATACCCATCTTTGGAACTATTCCCCTCAAAGACAACAGAAGAGAAATTTCTGCCCATCTTCTGCACCCAAAGGAGTGCTTTAGGTCCTGGAGCAGAGCTGTACGTGTGCAGCCCCACTTGACCATAACAAGAGATCTTTGTGCTGTGCACTATTAACCTTGGAAGAGCTCGTTGCCATCTCAGCGTGAAAATTCTGAGGTCAGCGATTTTGGTCAAGGGCTCTCCCAGTCAAGTCCAAACCCAGCCAATGGCACGCGAAGGGGGAGAGGTCAGCAGTGGCAGAATGGGCTTGAGCCCACCTTGGTGCACCAGCACCACCGACACCACCTGCACCCTGCAGAGCTGATGGAATTATTTTGTTTTATTTTTATTATTATTTTTTTAAGCTTAACCTACCTCCTTCACCACAGGGTAGTTTCCTCCTGAAAATCAAGCCACCTCGCTCTGACTGTCAGCAGCGACAGCAGAACTGATGGAATGAGAGCAGCAGTGGGGCTGGTTTGGTCAGCTCCTTGGGCCACCTGCTGATGTGCAACGCAGGTCAGCATTCATTTATGAGCTCCTGTGCCCTGCTGCATTTTGTTTATGACTTTACACCCCTCTGCTTTCTTTGCAGGCATGATGCTGTAGTGGTACACCCAGCTAAAGCATGGAGCGGTCGGTCTGTAAGAAACTGTGTTAAAATGTTATTTTAATGCAAGTAATGTCATGCAGCAGAATGAAGGGTGTTGTGCTTCTGGTGAAGGACTTGGAAATAGATGCTGTGTGGTGGCAGAAAGCTGGAGGAGGTGTAAGCGAGTGAGATGTGGATGGGCTGAGCTGCTGGGAGCTCCGGAGCTCGGGTTGGCTGTGAAGATGGGCAGCGTGCTGTATGTGCTGCTTGCAGGCTGGGATCCCATTCAGGTGAGGCTCAGTCACTTAGGTGCAGTAAAGAGAGGGGTGAAAGGAGACGAGGTTGCTGCCGGGGAAGGAAGGAGCACAAAGGAGTACAGAGGTCTGATGAGTGAAGGGGCAGAGTTAGCATAAGGGTGCACGGGCTGTAAGTGCAGGTTACAGGCAGGGGGCAGAGGCTCTGGAGCTCGCTGCTGCCTTGCAGGGAGCGTGCCTGGGGCTGTGCAGCGTGGCTGAAGGCAGAGCTCCAGCTGCTCCTGAAAATGAATGAAAATCAGACACCCACGTCTTGTGGAAAAATTAGCCTTGAAATCAAGTGACACATAATGCATGCAACAAATTGGGGGCGAAATGGAGATAGCTCCTGCAACAAAAAAAGGATTTTAATGCACTTTAAATAATATTTTCTGGACTCGATGTGCAAAAAACACATTCGTGGAGCAGAATGACATTCTTTTGGTTAGCTCTTTCCCTTTATATGTTATAATTTTGGGAGATTTGTTCTTTGTTGAACACCTTTCTGTCTTGGAAGCACTGGGAGGTATTTCTGCGAGTGCCTCAGTTGCCAGCATAGAAGGTGTGCCACTTCAGCAAGCCTGTCAGCTTAGGCTTCAATGTGTGGTACTAATAGCACTCAGGAAGAGTTCCCCGAAGTGTTCACAAGACTGCAGAGCCCGTGGACATCCCCATGGGCTTGGGATGTCCTCTGGAGGAAGCTGGGACCCGGAGGCATCCGTGGGGCAGCAGCCCAGGGGTGAAGGGGCCACCTGGCAGCGGGTCCTGCTCCAGGTGTTCTTTAGAATTCTTTACATTCCTTTACATTCCTTTAGAGGATGTGCTGTTCTACCCCAGAAACCTCCTGTCGTTGGTTCAGCCATGGGATCGTTACTTAAGCCTCCTTCTGACTGCTTGCATTTAATGGTACCTCTGAGCAGCGAGAGCCGCAGCTAGCTGGGCGCTGGAATTACTTTTTTATGCCCGTTTATCACATTTAAACAGAGTGCCTTTCGCATCCCTTCAGTAGCAGTTATGTGTTTGGAGGGAGGCTGAACAATTTGGGAACCCGTCTCCTCCCCACTGCTTGCTGTGGGTTGCTGGTTTCTGCTCCCCTTTCACCAGTCACCCTTTGATTTTGGCTTTGTCTGTCCCAGCTGGGAGCTGCTGTACCATCTTCCAAATGCAGCCGGGTGCCTTGCAGGGTGACCTAGGCTAGAGGGTGGGTAGATATCGCAACCTGCCAGGACTGTGCCCAGGGGGGCACCCAGAATGTTTGGGTGCCTTTGCCTGGCCTTCCTGCATTCACAGAGAATTTTCTTTGCAGGTAGTGGTGATCAAAATGTTTCCTTTGCCCCAGTGCTGCTTTGTTCCAGCCATTCCCCCCCTGATTGATCTGTGCATGGGGCTTAAAACATCAGCCAGGGAGCTTTTGTGTCGAGGCAGAAATCCAAAACCAGCGGGCATCGTTTCCCTCTCTAGAAGAGCGTTCATCTGCTATTGACACCACGGCCAGGCTGAGGCTGTGCCTCCCCAAATTTAAAGCTGAAAAGCAATTAGAGGAGTCTCTCTGGAAAATGTCATCCGGCACAACCGTGGCCTCATATCCATGTCCTCCTCCCCGCTGCCACCGCCGTACACCTTTTTAATTTCTTTTCTTACAAGCCATCCATTCAAATTGCCCGGGAGTGGAGAACAGAGTTATTGACCGTCTTTTCATGAGCTGTCGGGAAACAGTAAATAGAAGCAAAAGACAAATGTAGGCACATCCAAGGAAAGAAAAATCATAATTAATATTTCAGTAGAATAAAGTGCCTCTGGAAGGACAAGAGTGGAAATAAAAGGAGAAAGAGATATTAGCTTGACATATATCAAGGTTTTAGCTATAATATATATTCGCATAAATCCATACTGCATTGTGCCTAGTATGCACGTTGGCCTAATAGGGAGCATAAAGGCAGCAGGGAAATGAAGCCTCTGAATGAGTTCTTAAGCAGTTTCCATTGATTGTCAGGTGTGGGGATAAGTCTTGGGTGTCAGAGCTGCAGAGCCATGGAGCTGCGTTTCCTCGTGGAGGGAGAACCCAACAAATGCTTGCAAGCAGTGCCGTGCTGTTAGAAACATGAGTGCAGTGCAGTCAGTGTGCTGAGGCCGTTGGTCACCTGGAGCTTTGCTGGGTCTTGGTGCTCGTGGTGTTCCTCTGATGGGCTGCTCTGTGCACCAGCAGCACAGCTGGCACCAGCCCAAAGACGTGGGGTTGCCCAGGCTTCGTTGTGAAGAATAGTGTGTGTGCTTGCGCTGTGCTCTTCAGGGAGACTCAAAGCAATTTCTGGTGGAGATGGAGGTGGCTGGAGAGGTGCATTGTTAGCAACAGAGGACGCCATCTCAACTGGCTTTAAAAGGAATTTAGAAAGATGCAGGGCTTGTGCACAGGCTGCTGCAGCGCGTGGTCCCACCAGCCAACCTGGAGTGTGCTGGAGATTCTGGCTGTGGGAGTGACTGCGGTGCTGCAGGTCCCCGTGCAGAGCCCGAGGTCTGGGAGACAAGGTAACCTCGCAGCCTGGGACAGTGGATTTATGTAGATCGTTTGAAAGCGTAGTCTGGAGGCAAAGAGCAGATAAATTGCTCTGACAGCATCCAATAAGCTGCAGCCATTGTGTGACTACTAATAACTGTGGTTTTTTTTACAAGATACATGTTTTGCACAGATACAATTACTACACTTTACAGCAGTCAATGCAAATCACTCGTTTCCATATTGCGTACCAACTTCATATCTGATTAGTGTGGCAAATTCAATTTGTGTTAATAAGCCGAAGGCAAAATTAACTTGATACATTACCATTTAGCAGTATTTAGATATGAAAAACAAGTTGTTTGGTTTGGCTTTACTTTGGTTTACTGCAGTGCAATCCACAAGCCGATCCACGGCGTTGACGTGAAAGATTTTGTATTTGGGAGAGATGCTCTCTTGGTCAGAGGGGCTGGAGGTGCAGACGTGGGCATCACAGGAGCTGTCACCCTTGCAGACTTGCTCGTCCGAGCTAACAGGAGACAGTGCAGGTAGGAATAACGTGAGAAAATCAACGTTTTGTAGGAGTCCAATACCTTTCTAAATGCCAGCAGACTTGGTGTTGTGTGGGTTTAAGGGCTTAACGCCTAACGTGATTTAGGAAATATCGTCAAAGCGTAGCCCACAACACAAAGATGCTATGAGGAGCGCTTTGCTGCTTCTGAGAGCAGCCAAATGCTGCTTTTGATTATATCTGTGAGTTCTCGTTGGTGTGGGACATCATCATTTTGTTTTGCAAAGTCAGCTGTTCTCAGCAGGAGCAGCCATAGGTGGGCTCCAGTCTACTAATGCCACATGAAACAGCTTGAGAAGGGTCATCTCGATCCCTTCAATGGCAATTTCCACATGTAAAGCACTTAGGAGCACGCTTACCCCTTGACTGTTTGCAAAACCTCCAGCACTGGAGCACTTGGGTATGGTTGTTTCATGTTGTCCCCTCGAGCTGTCCCTTCCCAGCTGAGCGGTGCGGCAGGGCTGATGGCCCCCGGGCAGCACGCATAGCTGTGAGCTGCTCGATAAGTAGATGGGAATATTCAAAATATCCTGGGAGGGGAAATATTTGGAATGGGTTGTGTGCTCTTGAGCCTTGAGTGCTTGCAGGGGAGCGTGTCCTAGAATGTGACACCCCAGCTCTTTCTGTGAGGCGATGCTGTCCCTAAATCCAGTGAGGGAAAGCTAGTTTTGCTTGAGCTGAGTCTTTGCCTGGCTTTCAGGAGCTCAAAGACCAACTTCATGCGATGCCTCTCCATCTCTGCATGCCCATAGCTGGAGGTTACCCCTCCGTTACCCCTGTGTAAACTGCAAGATGGACCAGAGGAACTAATTCCTGAGCAAAGCAGCCCCCAGCTCTGCTCAGCTGGGGAGCGAGCTGCTGGTTTGCGCTAGCTGAGGATCCAGCCTGGACTTCCAGCAGTCAGATGGGTGCCTGCAGGACCTCCATTGTCAGTAAAAAGCCAATGTTAGCAATTTTCATCAGGCAGCATGGAAATTAATTAGCCCAATTTTATGGAAATCAGCTCATTATAAATAATTTTAGCTGGCCCATTCACAAAGCACTTTTCACATTAGGGAGAAAAAAGAAAAAAGAAAAAGCAGAGCTCTGTGAATTGGATGCCGAAAAAACTCTTTTCTCCCCTTCCCTCTTTCTAAAAACAAATGAATTTCAGCAGCTGTGCTGTTTGCAGGGGAGGGGCAGCACCCACAGCTTGAGTCTCCAGCCTTCGCTCTCCCTCCCAGCACTCAGGAGAGCACCAGGCACGAAGGATGCTCGTGGCTGCAGATGGCCCCAGTGCATGGATGGAAGCACAAGTACCTCTGGAGGCATCTCCCTGGGGCTGCTGGTCCTGGGGCTGGTGAGAAACAAAGCAGTTCGGTCACAGAGACATAATTCAGCTGCACTGGAGGTTACAGGAGTGTGAGCAGGTCTGTGTGATGGAGGAGCTGTGCTGTCTGCTCTCCCACTGGGTTTTCCAGGCTGGAAGGTCCTGCCTGGCACAGCAGGAGTGGTACGTGAGTGCTGAGTGTCCATGCCAGCCTCAGAAGGCCCCGTGGTCGGCTGGGCAGGAGGAAAGCTCCAAGCAGTCCAGCTCAGACCTTGCAGAGGGTGCTGTGTTTTGATCTCCATCTTTTCTAAGGATTTGGTGGTTCTGAAGAGGATTGAGAACAATCTGTCTCCCACGCCTGGTTTTGCTCCCTTCTCTGCTTTTGCCAGAGAGATTTTTACTGGCAGTTGTCTTTGGACCTGTCATGAAATACACAGGTCATGCATGGAGCAAACACCTTCACCCCACGCTCAGTCGCAGCTTCATCAGTTCTTGTAGGAGTGCTCAGGGTTTGCTGATCTTGTGGGTGCCTAGAAATTGTCCCACAACTCATCATTTTCCTTTTGACATAGGGAACATCTCAGTCCAGCAGCCCTTTGCCTCCCAGCCAGGAAAGGGTGTCCAGGAGAAAAAACTCTTCTCTTTCTGAACGCATTCGCCCCATCCCAGTTTTTTCCCTCAGATCTCTCTGGGTTTGGTACTCATGCCTTCCCTTCCCTGGGAAAACACCAATCTTGAAACTGCTGTTCCAGACAGGGAATCCTTCGGCCCTGTTTGTGGGCTCTCCCCATGCCCAGACCCCACTGCAGGAAGCCACAAGGCCAGCAGACAGATCTCGTACACCTGCCTTCAGCAAGCCCTGCCGTGGCCATCCAGCAATGTGAGTGCACCTTCACTCTGCCACGATGAGTTACGCCACAGCAAACGCCGGGTTGCTGTCAAATGTGAACCTCAAATAAATTGGAGCTGAAGGCGTGTTTTGGAGGTGAGAAAAATCTTTCTGGCAAGTGACAAGAGCAGAATTATTACTCCTCCAGTATTTGCTTAAGCAGCTACTATAAACAGCTACTAATCAGGCTCCCTCGGTGCTTAGAGGTATCGGTGGATTGATTTTAATTAGATTGGCACCTCTTTGTTAATTCTATAATGTCTGTTTGCTTATAAGTGAGAGTATTTGGGTGCTGTGATTTTGTTTAACTACTGTAGCAAACGTGAATTAGTGAGCTCTCAGGCAGGTTGTTCCCTTTGCCAGTGGGGTTTTGCAGGAAAGAGAATCTGCAGATTTTTAAACGCCCCTAAGAGCAGTTTCTAAAAGCACCTTATGCACCTCCATGGGTTTATCAGTGTTACTGGATGAATCACGCAGGTAAAAGCAGGCATGAGAAAATACCAGTGTTGGGGGGTCTCACCAGGTTTTTATGGGAGGTTGCTCAATAATAACCAATTTGTGCTATAAAGAAGCATCAGCCCCAAGCGTTAGGTGGCACATCCCTGCCCAACGCTGCGAGCACCAGCTGGAACCAAACACCAGCTGGAGCACTGTGCGCCTCAGCAAGCAGATTGGTGGGCTTTGCCCATATTGAGGGGGGGCTCAGATCTGAGCCAGCACGGGAGATGCTGAACCTGCACAAACTGAGTGGAGTCTTTCAAGTTTGGAGGCTGGTGGTTTTTGGTGCCTTCCCTTCTCTCTCTCTCTCTTTGGCGTGAAATTGTTTCTCTGCAATAATGAGTGATTATTTCTAAGCCAGATCTTCTCTTCTATGGTTTTTGTTGATTTACCTTGAATTGAGTTTGTTTTTCCTGGTTATTATGGATTTTAGGCTGCTTCCCACAGGTTGTCGGAGCTTTTCCCGTGCCGAACCCATTTCTTTCTGATTAACCGAGGGTGCCCCGATGTGATCCTGATGAAAAGCAGGTAGGGGGCTTGTAAATTGAAAAATGAACTTTAAACAAACCCCCCACAGCAGTGTGCTCTACACGAGGAGAATATTGAGCATTAGAAGACATTGACACTGCAGTCCCTTTATAGCTCAGACAGGGCACGTTTCGTGGATGGAAACGGACTCTGTGATCACATCTACAGCGTCCTCGGTGCCAGCTGGGTGGACTTGTTTAAGCCAACCAACCCATTTGTGCATCCATATCTCCAGGTAACCAGAATGTTGAGGTCTTTATAAGGTATCGGTGTGGCATATCTCCCAGTATGAAGATGGCCATGGAGAGCCCATATGGCGGTGCCAAGCCCGGTGCTATGGAGTTATCCATGTTTTCCTCCCAGCGCCTTTGTGCGGTTGTTTTGAATCTTCTTTGGGTTTCAGTCTTTCATCTGGCATTGCTGCCTTTCATCCTAGTGCATCTTGCCTCTTCTTGATCTCAAATCTGATGACACAAAGCAAACCAAACTTCCTCCCGCTGCAACAAGTATTTGATTCAAAGGCTATTTGAAGACTGAGAGAAGAAATTTGCTGAAATAGTCCAAACAGCTGAAGAAGGCTCATTCATTGCTTTTTGTTTTTTCACTAAATTTTATTATGGGAAGTGAGAATGTTCTTTTTTTGGTGGGAGAAGCTGGATTTTTAAATTTGAAAAGAAAGCATAAAATAGCGCTTTGGGTCTCTGACTGTTTGTACAGTGTTTGCGTGACGATGTAGTCCAAAGAGTATCAGTGCATTAAACACTTCTTTTGGAAGGGAGAGTTCTGCCCTGGGGTGTTTCCATCCCGATGGTCCATGGAGTCGGAGGGGTGGGTGATGGCAGAAGGGCCCAGATGTGCAGAAGATGCAGCAGGGGATGTGTGCACACCCAGCAAGCACTCCTTGGTCCAGGAGTCATGAACGTGCAGTGCCAGGGCCAAGAGCTGTGTTGTTTATTTGTTCCTTTGTTTTATTATTTATTTTGGTTATAGGTGAGCATGTGCTTGTGAGCGGTGGGAGGGAAGGTAAGAAAATGCCAGCAGAGGATGGACTGAGCGCTGCCTGGATGGGTTCAGCATGGGAGCAGCAGCAGTGTGGCTGCAGAGATCGTGCAGCAAATGGACAAACAGCCATCGTTAGGGTTAGGAAGGGCAGGCACACCCCAGCCAAGATACATCACAGGGACCTGGCCTGAAATGTCACATTTCAGCCAGTGTGAGTGCTGCTGGGTGCGTGCGAGGTGGGGACCCTGCTCTGCCAGGTGCCTTTGTCCCGCTCCTGGCAGCAGTGGGTTTGGTTGCATGTCTTTCTGCAGCAGCTGGTGAGTCCCCTTCCTCGGGGTGAGCCGTGCTGGTGTGTCCTGGCCTGTGGCCCCCGGGGGTGAGTCAGCAGCAGGCAGCTAAATGAGGACAGAGGGGTGTCAGCGTGCTGCTCAGATGGCAGAGCATGGCAGGTGCCCGCAGGTGCCGGACACGTGTATGCCCTCCCACACGCAGGGACACATTCCAGGCACTTGCAATAGTCCGCCTTAAGCCTCTAAATGCAATTAAATCCTGAGTTAAGCCTGAAAAATGTGACCTGACATGGTGCCTTTGACTCATCCCATCCCTGCGTTGCAGCAGATCGCCCGCTCCGGAGGGTGCGCGGGGGCAGCCAGGTGTGGAGCGCAGCGCTGGGGCTGGGCTCCTGCTCCCAAACATCCATTTCGTTGTTGTAACGTGCACTTGTGCCTGACAGCTGCATACGTGTTTAGTGGGATTTCTGCAACAACAGGGTCTGATCCGTTCGAACAACAGGCTGTGTGAGAAGGTGCTGGTGCTGCTGCAGAGCTGGATGCTTTAGGAAGGTTGACTCTCGGGAGCACTGACTGCGGCTGAAAGCCAGCTCGTGAGCAGGAGAGGTGCAGTCTGCTCTGTTCCAAAGCGTGCCTGAACGAAGAACAAGTGTTTTTCACTTTATTCTGCTCTGTTCCAGCAGCCCTTTCATCCAGATGTCCTGATGCTGCCTCCCACCCAGGGAAGTTTCTCCCAGGGCAGTTCCCTCTGCTTGCAGGTTGCAGGAGCACTTCCTCCCCTGCTGACAGTGCTTTTTGGGTTCATCACTGGGCTCTCCCTCTGCTTCTCTGGGAGATGCTGCATCTCCTGCATTGCTCACGTCTCTGAGTCTGGCTGGCAGCTGCCCAGGCTTCTCTTCGGGTCAGTGTTGCTCCCAGCCATGGCTGGGGTGCAGCTGAGAAGCAGCATCCAGGAGAAATATGGGATGCAGCAACAGGCTGGGATGGAGTGCTGTGTGTCTGCACCTGTCAGAAAACACCAGGTGTAGTAAAAAGTGTCAGGAGCAGCACAAGGTTTATCAAAGATGGCTTGCACAAAGCCTCTGCCGCAGAGAGCAGGAGCCAGCGTGATTCAGGTGAGCATCTGAAGCACAGGGATTTCTCTCAGCTGTGAACCTCTTGGAGGCTTAACCATCATTCATGTGGAACAGCCGGCATCAGAGTGCAGCAGCCTGAGCTCATCCCTGCTCCCATCGACACCAGAGCTGCTGCTTAGAGCTGTGGTTTGGCCACTGTGTGAGAGAGCTGTGGTTATTTTCACAATCTGGAAGGATCCCAGCTGTGAGCGTTCCCTGGTGTGGAAAGGCACGAGCAGCTAAACCCTCTGCAGCTGTTTCAGTAAACGTGTGGAGGTGCTGGAATAACGGGGCCAGCGGAGTGAGGGGATGTGCTCCCATTCCATGGGTAGGGGCAGTGATGCTGTGCATGGCCATAGTCCCGTCTGCTTTCTCCACTGAAAGTGCAGCATTGGAGCTGCCTGGGGAAATTCCTCCATTGATTTCCATTGTGCCTTTAGATATCCTTTCCTGTGCTTTGCCTCTGACTGTGACCAAGCCAGCTGAAACCCACTGAGCTTCAGTGGCAGGCTGGTAGCCAAGCAGACACCTGCACGCCCCGGTGAATGTCTTGGGAAAACGGTCGGTAGAAGCGATGAGGAGCTGGGCACTGCCCGAGCCGTGCTGCAGTGATGGCAAGCAAATGGGGAGCTGGATTGCCATTCACCTGGAACACGGTTTGGGTGGGTGACGCCTGGTTCTTCTCCTCCCTGGCTGTCTCCCTTTGCTCTGCAGAGGCTGAGTGACATTGGAGCAGTTGTTCGCCTATGGTCACTGTGTCCCTGCAGCTGTGGCTTTAGAAAACGTTCCTTTGTCAGGGTCATGGCTTGCAGAATTTATCAAATAGTACTCCTGCCACCAAACCTCGCTTGGGCTCGGGGTAAAACAATAACCCAGTGATTGCAGAGAACGTGTAACTTAAAGCCAGCCTTTTCCAAAGGCAGAGAGGAGAGCTCTGTAGGAAGATGCAGAGTGACAGAAGCGTTGTCATTACAACTCCCTGAAAGGTGGCACAAGAGCAAGAGATGGGGATCCTGGCCCCTAGTGTGGCACAAAGTCCCAGTGCCATTCTACAGATAAAAGCCTTCCATCCTACAGATAAAAGCATCCATATGAGGATTTAATGTGCTTTAACTTAATTTTGTGGGCTGTGTGACTTTATTTTCACTTTCTTCAGTGTCTTTTCATATGCCAGCCTTCACGGTACAAAAAAGGTTTCTTTATAGATGCTGACAGTTCAGTTATCTCTGTATCAGCTCCGCAGAAAACTCTGCTAAGGGGTTTAGGAATAGGTTAGAAATGTGTCTGCGGGAGATAGGGGCGGTGAAGGAGTCTCCAAAGAGCCTTTCTTTGAAACCTCTGTTCCAGTAGCACGGAGAGGTCTCTGACTAGTAAATAGTGGGGCAGATTAGACCTTGTGCCAGCTGTAGGGATCAGGGGATGGATTTCACTGCAATCGGTTTGTATCTGCAAAGTCTGAGTTCTACCCCTCTCAAAAAGAAAACAACTGGAAAATATGAAAAGCAGAGAAATCTGGTGCTTAAAGTGCGGGTGCCTGCGGGCTGCTGCCAGGTTCGGAGCCTGCCTCCTTCCGAGGGGGCTGTGCTAGGCAGCCGAGTGGCCTTCAGAATGCTCCAGTTTGGGGGAACTGTTCTGATTTATTTCTGTGATGTTTCTCTGCCCGATGCTCCTTTAATTCATTCTCTAATTAATTTGCATCATTCTGTAATTCACTGACCTACACAGAGCTGCTATTCCAACGGACGCTAGCAGTGCAAAAGCTCTAATTTGCTGAAGGGAATAAATCAGCCTACGAAAAAGTGAGCAATGGCTTTCTCTGTTCTCTGTACTTTCTTTGTGCATTAGGTCTCCTGCTCGCCAGGCCTCCAGCAAGCAGCCGTGCAGTGGAAGGGCAGCGAGAGAGCTGGGAGAGAGCTGGAGGCATCATTTTGCTCTCTTTCCATACTGACGTGTCCCAGCCCCACTGGCCTCTGTCTGCTTGGCTTTGGTGACCAGTTAGATCACTTTTCAGTACACTTGGCTGATCAGGTGGTATTTTAGGAAAGATTTTTCTGTGGCTGACTCCATTCCCCTTTGTCTGGGCAGGTGGCTTTGTGTGTGGATTGAAAGTCCCCCGGCTGCGATGCGTCCTCATGTGCTCTGTTGGACTTGGCTGAAGCTGTTTGCTCGGGGGAAGCACCAGAGGTGAATTCTGTGTTTGTGCTCTGTGCAGGCAAATAGCAAGCCCATCCGAGAGGCCCACGGGATGGGTTTTAGCCAAGCTATGTCCATACAGAGCCTGGACAAATGGTAGGCAGGGAAGGCTGATCCTTCCTGATTTGAGCTCAAGCCAGACTTTTCCGAGGGATTGTGAAGAAGTGAGATTGTTCACCTTTACCTTTGTATTCTGGAAATTGAGAGTGATACAGCAAGGTGTGGAGAGGTCCTTACGGTGGTTGTAAGCGTGGATATAGCTGCAATCCTCTTATCCCCTTTTTGCCCTTCTGCTGCTGGTAAGGAAATCTTGAGAGCAGAGGAAGTGTATGGCTTTGAATAGTCTCGGGATGTAGCTCTGATAGCCAGTGTTCGTTTTTATACCCCTGTAATACGTTAACGAGGCTAGGAACGGAGTACAGTGCCGTTACCCGTGGTGGTTTTGCAAACTAATGAAGAAGCCAGGGAGAGAGGTGGCAGTGAATCGTGCGAAGACATTCATGACCAAAATCAAATCTGCTCTTCCCAAAGGAAAGCACCTCTGGACTTTAAGGCAAGGCCCGGAGAAAGATGTGTGGTGTGGTGTCAGCCCCGGTTTGGCTGATGGCAGTGCGCCTGGGTCAGGACTCGTTACACGTGGTGCTAAATCAATACAAACGAACCCAGCTCCAACCCTTGGGTTATTCATTGGCTGGAGCTCATTTGGGGCGCTTGGAAGGAATGCACGCTGAAGTGAGTCCCACTGTTTGGTAGAGCACATCTCACAGGTATGTCCCGGGGAAGCCACTTGCCTTCCTGTCCAGTGTTTGCATCCGAGTGCCGCTGTGGCTGAGATAACCCCCGGGCAGCTCGACTTGAGGCCCGGAGCAGAAGATAACGCTGAGCATGGACAATGCTCTCAAACTACTCCAAAGAGATTTGGGCCCGGGGAGCCTCTGGATGTTCTCAAGGGGCGTGACAAGCTGAAGATTCTCCAGTAGGATTTCATGGCTTGAGGGAAGACCACATCTATCAAAAGCTTTGCAGGACTGGCTTAGTTACTGCGTCTTACGTTCAGAGCTTTTTTCTGATCAACTTTGGCTTTGAACCCATGCCAGCCTTATAAATCCAGTTGCTGTTGGTTGTTCTTTTTTTTTATTTATTTATTTTAGATATGAAAAAAAGTCTTATGCAAAGCCTTTAAAGCTGTGCTGTAATGACACAGAGTCTTTGTATGCTTAATATCAAAACATTTAAGACAAGCTTTCTTGTCCCGTAGATTAAAACAGAAAGGAAAGTCAGAAAGGAAATTCACTGGGCAAATGTGTAGTGCCTTGAAATATTTCAAAGAACCTGTGGGCAGCGAGCATCTCCCCAGTCTGTGCTGGTGACCCGTGCATTGCCTGGAGGAAATGATAGTGCTGAGGCAACGGGAGGCATTTCTGGAGAGCTGTGGCCTTAATGCTGGGCTCTGCTGGCTCCCATTGGTAGGACCATGTTTCTTGCCACATCCCTGAGACACTGGGAAGGCACAGTGTAGAGCCCACATAGGTGTTGCTAATGCTATTCAAAATGAACATTTTACTTCTGACAAGCTACAGTACTTGGGCACTCACGTTCTAATCTTTATAGAGAACCTGGATGCTGTAGTGCTCCTGCTGAGTGCTGCTGACCGCAGCAGGTCAGCCGTAGCCTGAGGTCAGTATTAACACTCTTTAACACTATTTTCTCGTGTTACCAGATATTTTGCACATATTTATAATCGTGTTGCTGTTTCCCATTGCTGGAAAATCCTGGAGCCCATCTCGTAGATGCGTTCATTCATTCCTGCCTGGGCTCAGTGCAGACATTCTGCAAAGCATTTTGACCTCTATTTAACCCAGAGCACGTGGGTGGATTTCCTTGGCTCCTGGAGCCAGAGCACCTGCTTCACAATGCTAAATAAAATGAATTTAGGCACTCCTTTATTTCAGCAGATCACTTCTGAACGGTCTGAGATTTCTGCTCCTGACGTGGTGAGCAAATTGCTGATGGCCAGTTTCACATCCTTCACGCATTTCTGGTGTTTATAAGAAATTGCCATATACTGTACTTGGAAAAAATATTTTCCATACTGTGAGTTGGCAACAAGCTGCTCTGAGGGCTATTCCTCTGTTTCTTCTTGCTCAGGTGTGTTCAATCATACCAATCTTTACTGCTGTCTACATACGCCCTCCTTTATCATTTCTATTCTCTCCCGGGAGGACTGAACCTATTTTTTAAAGCAATGTTCGTTAACTGCTGGAGACAAATCATGTATTTATTGTGCAAATCATCAAATGGAGACTTGTGTGCTAGAACTCATGCAACTAATAAGTATGCAGATGGTTTTTTGAGCATTGATGTAATGCTCTTTAAACTTGGCTCAATACATGAAGGCTCGATCTATTTCAGACAGTCTTGTGCCAACCCTGGTCTTCCTCATCTTGTGCAGAGCATGGTCTTGCCCATGGGCTCTCTCAAGATGCGATATTCCTCTGCCAGCTCTGGTGCAGGCTCAGTAACAGCCACATGGAACCTGTTCAGGGCTCCCTGGCAACTTCACAAGACTCTTCTTGAAGAAGTGTTGCTGAGTGAGGCCTGGCAATAGCAATTAGAGCCATGTTACTTATTTATACACTTTTGGTGAGGAATCTTTTGGTCAGGAAGCTGTGGGAAGGAATAAACTATCACGATGCCTTTTCTCCTGGCACTTCTGCTTGATGGAAGGAGACTAAAACACATTTGTTTCCTATCAAATAATTTAAGACAAGCTTGAGAAGGATTTATTTTGGGTCAGTTAAAATGCTTCTGTTCGTTGAGCTGGCCAAAAGCTCTTCAAATCGCCTTCAAATCCGTTCATCATTGGTTTGTGTTTCTGTGTTTTAGGCAGTCGGGGTGGAGAAAGGAAGGAAGGAAGAAGAGAATTATTCTTTTTTCTGACATAATAAGGCCTTGATAATTCTTGCGTGAAGCAGATTTTATTTATCTCCTTGAGCATTTCATAGATTTTCTTTTATAACTAAGGCAGAGGTACTTTCTCATCTTGTCACAACTCATTCCTCCTTCCATCACCTTGGTGTTGATTTTCACTAGCTGCAGGGTCAGTGAGACCAAATGGCTTTTTTCTTTCAGTTCTTTGGTCATTCAATCTTGGAAGGGGGATTTTTTTTTTTTTTTTAAAGTATGCACTGCCATATGACTTTGATATAATGAGATATTGAGCAGCAGCAGAAAACTTCTCCACTAACAGTAGCAATGTTGAGTGTGAGGCTAAATGCAGCCCTGGCACTCCTGCCTTATGGGAACACTCTGCTCTTTCAACATTTATGGTAATCCTGATTTGGGATGACAAGTTAAAATATCCAGAAATTCGGCAGAATGGAAAGCCCGTGCAGAAGCGCATTGGCAATGACAAAATGAGCTGTGTTGTGAGGTGTGATGGTAGGAGCTGCACCGTGATGTTGTCTGAGCAGCAAGCTCAGCATTAAAATCAGCAAAGCTGGAAATCGTAAATGCTATGAAGCAACACGGTGGTAAGTTAAGGATGAGCAAAGCGGAGCCGGGGTGCTCCAATCCAGATCGTCAGAAATATTTCACTCTGAGTTCAACTGAAACTTTTGATTTTTTTCCCTTCGGAGTTTCCAAAATTATTGCAAAAGAAAAATAAATGTTATCAGGAAAGTAAAAAGATAAAAGGGAGAGAAGGAGAAACCGCTGAGAAGCTAGATTTGGGTCAGCAGAGCTTATTTAGCTCAGAGCTTGAAATCCATCTCCACTGTCTTTTCCCTCCTTGCAGAAATGGTGAACTGTCATTTCTGGGCTAAACACCCATGATGTGGTTGCTGCAATTTCAGGGTGTGACATTCCTATTGCTCCAGTGTTATTTTACATAATCTGTAACAAAGTAGGAAGAGATTGTGTTCATAGTTATTGTTCACAGGAGTGTTTGGGAGGGAATCAACTCAAAAACGTCTTAACTCAGAAATGTCCGGAGTTCTTGATTTTGTTCGGGTTTGTTTCTAGGAAAAATTTCTTCTCAGAAAGAGGGGGGATGCACGGGCACAGCTGCCCAGGCAGTGGTGGGGTCACCGTCCCTGGAGGTGTTCAGACCCGTAGAGATGTGGCACTGAGGGACACGGCTCAGTGGGCATGGTGGGGGGGGATGGGGATGGACTCAGTGATCTTAGAGGTCTTTTCCAATATTAATGATTCTATGAAAATTGCAAGCAAATCCTTTGGGCTATGAATTCCTTCTTATTAAATCTGGGATCACTTACGAAGTTGTCCAAGATTGCTATTCTGAAGACAAGTGATTTTCTAGAGGAGACAACTTTTTGAAATATCTTTATGTACAAGGGAGCTGGGTACAAATACAAGGGTATGTGAGAAAAGCAGTCAAAAAGGGAATTTGTAAGTTCTGTGGAGAGAACAGAGTTGGTATGAAAAACAATTTCCGGAGCAATTATAATTCAGCTTGTCAAAAATTCACAATATTAGGCAGAGATGGCTTTAGATCTAAGCAGTAGAAATATGTCTGCACTGGCAATGAAACAGTAGAATTTTGAAAACAAATTCTTAGTTTATACAAAAAATAGGCAACCAAAATTCATTGGTAAGGTGGGAGAAAAGTTAAAAGCAAAATGTTTGTTTTCTCTAGAAGAGAGACTGAGAGATCTGTCTAGATGTCAGTACCTTTGTACGTGTTTCTTCCATTCAAAACCGCAAAGCCTTAAAAACAAAGCTGGTAACTTGCCATCTTTTTAACAGTATTGGCTATTCAATTACTTTTTATTTAAAAAGGTGATGAAATAAAATGTGTGGTCATATATCATCATAGGGAGAAGCAAAAGTCTGTAGTAACTGTCCAGATTTCCAGCTGTAATGGAGGTTATAAAAAGGGAGGGTCTTTGGGCAATACATGTCTTTATAAGTTATTTTTAATGAGCCCTCTCTAAAACACCAGGCATTCAATCATGGCAATCAGTGCAGCAGACAAGAGAGCTGCAAATGCCATGTTGCAACCATTAGTCATTTCCTGGCTTTCGTAATCTTGAAGGCGCAATATCAAGAAACTGAGCACAGAGCACTTCAGTTCCTCGTCTCTCAAATATTGACCACTTTCTCACACCCTTCCAGTCTTCTATGTAGATGTCCCAAAATCCCAGTTTAGCCTTCTGACAATAAAGAGGCATGACTGCCATCACTAGCTCGTGTATCCCTTGCTCAGTGCCAGTGGGGGTGGCTGGCACCTTTGTCTGATGGCACCTATGTCTCCTTGCACTGGGCAGGAGCTGGGTGCCCTTGTCCCCATGGTTGGGTTACTTTGAGGAAGTGAGATGCATCTGGATCTGAGTTGGTAGGTGTTGATCCTGCCTTTGACGTTGCACTGGTTGTCTTGGTCTTTGGTCACAGCTGGAACATCTACATGACCAGAATTCTGCGTTTTGCCAATCTGAAACAGTAACTGAGCACTTGGGGCTGCGTGTTCCTATGCATTAAACAGATTTTGCTGTTGAAGTCCACCAAGACAGTTATTCTGAAGGCAGCATGTTGATTTCTAGAGGTGATGGCCTTTTGAAAACACCTCTGTATGGGAGGGTGTTGATTCCAGCTTCTGAAAGCTGCGAAGTGCTCACCATCGTTATTAAAATGGTCCTGAACCGAGTGGCAAAAAGTGGCAGAATGATAGCATCTCCTCTAAATAATTTGGTTAAGCAGCAAGAAGTTGTACAGTAGTATATTGTTTGTTACAAGGATTGACTGTGCTTAATCCTACTTAATATTTTACAACATTGATGTGCTGTGTAATCGTGGAGTAATGTGCTGGAGATGTTCTGCATGAGGGACAGGGCTGAGGTTTTCCAAAACCTGAAAATAACCTGCTTCCTTCTGTTTTATTTTGGAAGGGGAAGGTGCAGGGTGTTTTGCCTAAATGCCTAAATTTTTTGCATGAGTTGCTTTGCTTCTAGGCATCTTGCTTCATCAGATACCACCAGGTCAAAGATGGGCGCAGGCGTCAGATTTGGGTGCTGTCAGTCGGGGGACCACAACCTCATCCTTCCCCTCCACAGCCCAACACAACATTGGCAGCATTTTCTCTTGCAGCACCGTAGCTCAAGTTCGACTGGAAGTCACAGGTTATTTGGGGTGGAATTGGGAAGTTCACTCTGCAAATAAGACATTGGGGCCCGTGCAATTTTAGGTACTTGACGTGAGTTTGCACTGTATGGAGAATCCTTACGTGCTTAATAGTGTAGCTTGCTTCATCTGGTACTTACAGGGCATATGCAAAGGGCAGAGAGAGAGAAAGATTCTAGAAATGGGGGAAAATTATCTTTTTTCTACAGTGTGTGTATCATTTTCTCAATAGGCAAATGATTATAGCTGAAGAGTGAGTAATTAAAACGCAGTCTTAGCAGTTCCTGGGCAATACATCTACTGAAAACCTCTCAGTCTCCTTTAGGTTAGGAAACTTGCCTGGTGGGCACTGGATAGAAACACAGATAATATTTGTGGATGATGGAGGAGTGATCAGAATACCAAAGAGAGTTCACAAAAGGATGAGGGGAAGAGATTTGCTCCCTCTGTGGACATCTGGATAAAGAAACTTGGCTGTTTTACCTCTCCTGCCCTAAGGGCATGGCTTCTGCGGGGCAGAAAAGGACAGCTGGAGGAAAAATGACATATGCTAATCAAAAAATGAATGAATTGCTATTAATTGTTTTATCACAAAATCAATTAGTATTGTACTGCGAGTCACTTTAAAGGAGTCGATAAAATCAGATAAACTGTAGATACAGCAAAATTGTGGTGAAACTCCAAAATCAGTCTCTAATAAGAACTGAAGCTGCAAACGGTTCAGCAGCAAGATTGAATTAGCTGTTAATTTTATTAACAAATTAGAGCCCACAGCAAAAACACGAGATCAGAAACTCCTATGCAGAAGAGAAGAAAGCTTTTGGTGTTCATGAGTGAAGTGAAAAGGACAGTATTATCTGTATGTTTCCTGTATCTGCCTATGTGTTTTTTGGAGATAATTTTCACCTTCATTCAAAAAAATCACTGTTTTTCAGTGTTTAGGTTACTGTATTGAAAGGGATGCCCTACAGGGCCCTGAGCTTACATATTTCGTCATCCCTTTAAACAAAAACACACGCTGTCTTTGTGTTGTGCACTGCTAAACAGACTTACAGAGAGTTCCTGCACTTCCGGTCCTAATCTTGGAGCGATCAGGTTGCTAAAGGAAGAAAGAAAATGGAGAAAAAACAGCTTAACAAAAGTTTAACAAAGAGGCGTGCAGTAGGAATGTGTTGGAGGTGGCTGTGCGAAGGCACGGGGCCGTCTCTCGGGGTGCAGTATCTCCGCACGACGCCGTTGGCACCCATGGTGTTTGTCCATCAGAAAGATGGAGAAACAGCCATCCGCTGAAAGAGGCTTTTTGCGAGTGTGGGGATGCCAATCTTCCAGGGTTGGATAATGGCGAGAACAAAAAGAGGAGAACATCAGAGGCATAATTAATCCCATGCCTTTGCTTTTGAGTCATTATGCGCGGGACGTGGGTGGGTGGAAGTTTGCATTAGAAAGGAAGATGTGGTGCTGCTGTCTAGAAAAGGACGCGGCTGTCTGTTGTGTGTCAGAAGCATGCAGGTGTTTGGGATGCTGGTGTTTGTTATCTGGTGATTGGCTCGAGGTTAATGACGGCAGCCATGAGGAATGGATGTGGACCTTGCTGCTTGCGGGTTGTTTGTGCAGGGACTGTCAGCGTGCTGCAGCGCGTGCTCCTGATACAGCCCTGGAGAGAACGTTTCTGTTCTGGAAAAAGAGGCTGTAAAAGAAAAGTTATCTGGGCTGCATTTTTCTAACAACTCCTGAGCAGAATTTAATGTTTGGGACTTCATTGACTAAGGCACAAAGCAGTTTGAGTAATGAACAACTACTCTTTGTAAAGCGGGACAACAAGAGGCGTTGATGGAAAAGCTAATTTATTTACTCTTTTATGGAGAGAGCACGCTTTGCCCGAGTTCAGAACTGCCTGTGCAGCTATTGATGAGTGTTCCTGCGAGTAAGTGGCTAATGAAGGCGCTGGTGCTCTCCTCATGTCTCTTGTCAGAGGGCTGGAAGCACAGCTGAGAGGAAGGAGTCGAGGAAGGAGGAGAAGGTTGGGTGGTGAGCGCTCAGCGGGGCTGCTGAGCATGCAGCCAGAGGCTGGAAGGCTGCATTTTTCAGGTCTTCGGAGCTAGAAACAACTTGTTGGATCAGCACTGAAGGATGAAGTGGCTGGAGGGTGTTTCTTGGTTGCTGACCCCGTCCTGCTGTGCCGTCACCCCCAGCCAGAGGCCCCAGCCCTGCCTCTTGCTGCCTGCCCTCTCCCCAAACCCTCTGCCTCTGCAGCAGGGTCCCTGAGAGCTCCCTCGAAGCAAAAGGGAATCTGCTCATGTTTTTTCGTTGATGGAATAAAGTAATTCTTACAGTTTGCTGTGCCTGGTGTCAGCCCACAGCCTGGCTGCAGGGTGCTGGGTGCCTGATGCTTTGTATAACCTGCAGTGTAAAACCAGTGTGTGAATGGTGAGCTTTTGCTGGAGCTGGACTGAGGATCCAGGGCTCCCCTCCTGGTGCCACAGCTGAGGTTGAGCTACGTGTTGAGGTTTCCACCTGCTGCTTTTGTGCCCAGCCGTTCCATGGAAGGCGTTAAGGGGTCTTGGCTAAGGGAAGGGAGAGGCTGTTTGGAAAGTGGAAGAGATGGGAAAGGGCTGAGACTGGGGCAATTTGGTGTCTGTTCTTTCCCACCATGCCCTAATGAATGAGAGCTGGAGTCCTCACCTGATCCCCTCCATCCACCTTGGTGCTTCTAAAGCTTGGGAAGTTCTGTACGTGGCAAGAAGGGTATCCCAGTCTGTGCTAAAAGGTATCAGCTTCATATAACGACCAGGGATCTTGGAGCAGACATCTTAGAATGACAGCACTGGTAATGTGGGCAGCCCCTTCTCTGAGCTCAGTGGGCGCTCGGCCTGTGGGAGCACTGAGCTCTGGGCCTCTAAACCTGACCTACCCTGTAAAAACTCCTACGGGGAATGAATGCCAGCTGAGCAGCATCCACTTACGCATACAAATATGCCAGGGTGACACTAATGCCTACAGCCTGAGCTATGTTGATCCCACGGACATTTGGGGTGGAAACGTATCAGGCTGACCCGTCATGAATTCCTGCTGCCCACACGGGCAGGCACGCCGGTGTCTGCTGTGGGCACGTCTGTCCCAACTCCTACACCCTGCACAGCGAGAGCCAGCGCTGAGGGGATGGGGAAAATGTGTCTGAATGTCTCCATGTAACTTTAATAACACAGCATTTCTGCTGACCTAGTTAAAGATAGAATTGCAATGTGAGCTAACAGGCGTCAGTCTAGGGTGATGGGCCTTCAAAGCAATAGGAAAACTACTTTATTTTTCAGTTCCTTTTCTCATTCCATCGAGGAAACCACGTTCAACTTGGTTTTACCCATCTTGTCTTTGTGCCACCTCCCAGAGGTGGGAAACTGCCCGGTGTTTCAGTACCCTGAGACCCCCACTTCCTACACACAAAAGCCTTCTGAAAGAAAGATGTGTTTAGAGCTTTCTCATTTTGTTTTACACTTCACATCATGCTGTTATCGATGTCTTGTTCCATCATGTCACGGAGCGTAATGCAAGAGGACAAGTGCAGTAAGGTGTTCACTGTGTAGGTGGAAAATCTGGGGAGATGGAGTTCTCTGAAACATATGGCTGGGCTTTAATCAGAGATTTTTATATATTTTTTTAAATGGTTCCCTTCTTTTTAAAGGTCAGTCTGTCTGCAGGAAAGTGACATTTCTGAGACGGATGCAGTCCAGCAGGCATGTACAGCAAAGCCAGGCAGCACAAACCAAATCAGCACCGCTCTTGCTCTTGGGCAAGTGAGCCCAGCCTTGAGAGCCTCCAAGCTGCATCCTCTGTATGGGGCACGGTGAGCATCAGCACAGCCATGGTGCTGCTTGGCATGTGCTGAAACATCCCCCATCCAAGGGGCTTGGCTGGTAGATGAAATGCTCACGTTGCAGAAGAGAAACAGGCAGATAGAGATGGAATGTTCTTCCTAACTATTTGGCTGTTGAGCGTTTCCACAGCTTCCTGGCTTTCAGACCTTGCCAGACAGTCTCCAAAATGTGCATCGAACCCAGCCCTTTCTGAAGGAAGGCTGTCCTTGTCTTCGATCGAGTTTTGAGGAGCTTTGTGCAGAGGGTGACTCATGCCCAAACCTTGAGCACATCTGTTACTGCTGAGGCCTGTCCCAGAAGGGTGTTTGCTCTGTTTCCACGAGTCTTCTACCCATGGTGTTTGTGGAAACGATGGAAGGTTCTTGGGAGTGAGCAGCCAGAGTATGTAACATTTTTTTCTTATTACCAGGGCATCACGCAACAGAAGTCTGAGGGCCCTCATTGTACCATTCTGCATTAAATCAGGTGGGGAAGGATAGAGACGGGCAACCTAGGAGAGCTGTGGATGCCATGCACCATCACAGGGGTGCTAGCAAAATGGAGGCTGTCCCCAGAAGACGAAAGGATGTGTCCTTTTGCTTTATCCCCCTTGAAGACAGCGTTGGGTTTAAGCATGGAGCCCAAGACAGTACTGCAGGGGGTGAAGTGCTGGCTGTTTAATGGGGGCTTCTCTTCAGGGCAGGATTATCCCTGCTGAGCTCTTGCAGCCTGTGAAGTTGTGTGCTTAAGGAAACCTACTGGAGGGCGGCCCATGCCAGGGGCCGGGTGCTGTCCCCTCCTCACATTTGGGAGCAGCCCAGGAGCCACAAGGCCCTGCTTGGTGGTGGCCCTGCAGCCTTGGCACAGCGTTCTGAATGGGGAGGAAAGAGGCCAGAGAACTATTTTCTAAGAATAAAAATTCCTTTCTGGTTTTTTGAAAGCTAAGCTTTGCAGAAATGTTCGCTTAGCATCTGGCAGGCTGGGTTTTTGCCATGTGTGGCAGAGGATACAGTTTGTGTGGTTGCAAGCAATCTTCTCAAAAAGCTTTTGTGTCGTCCCGGAGCCCGGGAACTTGCTAATTTTGAGCAGCCATTTTCCACATTTAGCCCATTAGAGACTCTATTTTTGGTGACCTAGTTTGAGCTCTTTAAAAAATAATCAAGCAGCATTTTTCAGATCTGATTTGTTAAGGGACTGTGGATTGGTTTTGCAACTTGAAATGAAAGTTAGTAGGGGGGATAGAAACCGGTTTTTATCTGCCTGCTCCTTCAGAGCTAACATTTACAATTGATTTTAGAAGGCCTCTAGGAAGGTGAATCTGACAAAGACGATGGCTTGGCTTCACCGCTTCAAGGGTTATTGCTGGACGCGCTGCTGGGAAAATAATCAAGTAGTTAGGTTTAAATAATACTTTCTGTGTGATAGCCTCCAAGAGGGCCACCGAGCGTTACTGGGCATGATCCAAACGTCGTTACAGCCTGTGGATTCACTCGCTCCCCCGTGAGCATGGCGGGGTTTGGATTAGACAGCGCGTGGTTGGGGCACCAGCCAGACGGGCTGGCCTTGGTGGCTCCCAGCTCCGCTGTGGCACTGCTGGGGTAGGGCTGAGGCCCAGAGATCCCATTTCCAGGCTGTAACGCAGCTGTAGGGATTGGCATCACGCAGGAGAAGCAGCCTGTGAGTGCAGGGAGGACCCTGACAGTCACAGACACAGTTTTAGCAAGAGGGATGCTCATGGGCAGGGCTGCCCAGCTTGTTCAGATGGGCGGTTGTGAGCAATTCCAGCAAAATGGGAGAGGGCAAAAATACCTGGGAGTAAAAAAAATCTTTCTAACTTTATATATTAACTGTTTTCACGTTTTGTGGCAATGCAAAGTTACATTCTTCAATATCAGATGGCCCGGAGTAGCACAGCAGTGGGAACCTACTGTTTTCACTTACCTGACCTTCTTTTCCTCCGGACACCCTTCCCACCTGAGACCAGGGAGAGCAGCCTAGCAAAGCTGGTGACTATTTATGTTGCAAGAAGCCCAAGGCGAACTTTTGGATCCCTACAAAGCAGCTCTGTGATATGTGTAAGGATGTGCAAACATAGGGACTAAATCAGCAGCTTGTGTAGGAAGGGAGAAGACAACCACCTCTACGGGAGACCCAGCAGTGGGGCTGTCCCTGCCATGGAAAAGCTCAGAGGTTGTTGGGGTAACTGTAGGAAAAATGTGTATCCAAAATGCATCAGGGATGCGTGCACCTCCAGCCCACCCTCTTTGGAAACCCCTGCAGTGCGGCACATGGAGAAGAAGGAGCAGAGCCAAATCGTGCAGAACTACAGCCAAGGTTTGGGGCAGCTGCAAGACTCCTAGGGCCTCCTGATAGGGAGAGCAAAACCAGCCCTCACCCCTCTGCTCCCCGTGTTGGGGTGCTTGGGCTGGAGCTGACCCGCAGCACCCAGCTCTGCTTCCAGCTGAGGCTGCTCACTGCTGGCTGTTCTGCTCCGTGCCTCTCTCTTACCAGTGTAAATATTCTTCCAGGGCCAGAATTTGGCAAAGAAGATCGTATAATTCGATTGAAATCAGGTTGTTAGCAATTAAAAGTGCTTGGCCTATTAGAAAATAAGAATCTTATATTTAATTTATATTTGATTTTTTTAAAAAAGAGGGAAATTAGTAATTTGCCAGATTCTGTTGCCATCTTTGTGTTTCTGTAGCTCAAAGTATCTTGATCCAACAAATGAGATATGGCAAATGTTCTAAATACTGTTTAATTTATTTTTTTTTACTGAAAAATATGTAAATGCCTGAGAAATTATACTTTGAAAAGTGGCTACTGCAAATTAACAGCATTTCACATGGATGTTACTTTGCATTTTTAATACACATAATGCGTGTCCTAAATTACATGATTTGCATTATAAACCAGAACAGCTCCTGTGTCGCTGTTGCTGTCCAACAGTTGAATAACGAGGCTTTTCTTTCCAAACTGTATAAATACATATTTACCCAAATGATGCAATTTAGGGCTCTTTTATTTACATTTTTCTGGTCAGTCAATCACGCTGACATTTTTTAGTCAACTCTTTTTGAACACATCCAAGTAAGACTCGCGTTGGAGGGATGTATGGCCGGGCGTAGGCTGGGAGCAAGCATTGGGTTGTTGTGCTGACCTCTTGGCTCTGGTGTTGGCACTTCTCTGCGATGTTGTGTGATCGTGGTGTGCCGTTTTCAGTCGCAGTGGTTTTACCTTTCCCTGCTACACCCACAGCTTTGGGTCAGGGACACCTGCCTCCTGGGGCCACTCCTGTCCCAGGGCTTATTTCACGTCCAGCCAAGACCCACGGTACCATAGAGTGTCTAGCCACCATCCCTTCACAGCTCCGGAGTGTGCTGTAGGTGGGGGTCTGTTCCTTTCCATGACTTTCTCCTGCAGGTCCTGCCTTGTTTCTCCAACCTCCTGCTGTCTGAAGTGTCTGCAGAAAGAGCTGGATGACCTCCATCACGTAATTTGGGCACTGTTGGCGCTGTCAATGGGTCAGAGCCTTGAGTTGGGCCATCCACATCTATTTGCAGTGGTTTTCAGGGGTTAGTCTTCATTGTCCAAGGAGACTCAGTGTGTGGGTTTAATATTCCTGCGTTGTTAGCAGGGTATCACCGCTGCTTGAATTTCATTCCAGGCTGGAGGTCAAGATCATAAATGATCTTGAGTCAGCTCACTCCAGTACGTTTTGGCTTCTGGCTTGAATGTGGAGAGGGAGAAAAGTAAATGGGTGGGTAAACTTATAAACTAGCTGTTCCTTCGGTTCTTTTTCCGTAACTCGGTCCCTCTGCAACCTCATTTCTTAAGCTTTCAAGGGTTGTGAATTTGTGCTGTTCAGTCTCCTTCCCTTTCAACTTGCATTGTCTGGTTTCATCCGAATTTGTCAGACAGGTAGCGTTTCTGATGGCTGCATACACCAACAAGGACTGTGAAAATGATCATCTGGGCAGATGAAACAGGTCTGAGTCAGTGACCCCCCCACAGCGATTTGCTGCGACTTGAGCTTCACCAAGCAATTAGCTACCAGAAAATGCCCACCAGGAAGCAGTCAGCAGAACAAGGTGGCAGCAGGACCTGTGTTGTGCCAGCCAGTGTCCAACATCCAGCTCCCAGCTCAGGAGGGATTGGGGAGCAGCGCTGGGGGCCGTGCTGGCTGGTCAGTGGGTTGCCTCCCATGCAAGAGCCGGGGTGCACTGGGCAGTGCCTCGCCCAGGGATGGACGAGGTGGGTGCCAGCCTCAAGGGATGTTCACAATTTGCAGCACAGAGGATCAAAACAGGTTTTCCAGCACTCTTCCCCTGGTGATAGCCTGCGTTATGCAAAATGAGCAGATTCTCAGCTTGCTCTGTGTAAGCACCACTTTGTTTTTTTGAGAAAGAGAAGCCACGCGCTGTTTCTAATCAACATTTTCAGCACATCTTTTCCATTGTGCTGAGCTCCACACAGCATTGCAGACTGGAGGGATCCTGCTCCCTGACTGCTTCCTTTTGCTGCTTTGATATTGCACTGGCATCGCCTCCTCCTTCCCTCGCGCCCCGCTCCCTGAACCATGCTGCTCACCTTGCCACCGTTACAGACATTCCGTGAAAGGCTGTGTGCTGCATTTCATGCATATGCTAATGGCTGTGTCCTTCTGGAGTGTGTAATTAAATCCCTAGCTACCAAAGTGGAACCACGTCATGGAGTTATCTCTGGTTACATCGATATTTCCAGGACAATGGGAACTATTTGCTTCTCCCATACTTTCTCCCCAGCCTGCGGCCGTGACCTGATGAGCAGGAGCTCATTTCTGAGTGATGTGCAGGGAAAGCAGAAAGGAGCAGAGTTGTCTCAGTAGCAACACACGTGCGCTTCGGAAATCATCTCTGAGATGAGGAGAGGGTGGGAACAGCAGCAGCAGGATGCTGAGCAATTGGGAATTGAAGGCACATTACATAAACAGCTCTTTTGCCAGCTGAGAAGCCATCAGGCTGATGATAAAGTGCACAATGTTTATTGATATCTGAATAACTATTTGTTGCAAAAAAATGCGTTTTAGAAGTTAGCATAAATTCAGTTATCTGATTCTAGCACAGTTTAGTATTTATTAGGAAATCTATGGCTTTTTTATAGCCACTGTTCACCTTAGGCAGAGAATAAAAAAAGGGAGAAAGCCATTTTATTTTAATAGCACTGACTTCCTAATCTAAGCACTCTATACTAGCGGCTTGGTTGCAGAGTGGAAAGAAATGGTGGATATTACCATTTATCCTTTGTTATGGAACGCTATCACCTCTCTCTATCTCCATCAGCAGAGCCAGGCAATAATTTACTGCGGCGGACGCTGAGGGATCTCAGCTCCCGAGCTGCTCCGGTTCAGATACTTTGTCATCATGAGCTTTCAAGGAGGTAAATAAGGTGATGAAGGGGGAAGATCTGTCATGTCAGCCTTTTTGCCCACCTAGAAGGCAGCACGCTTTCCCTCTCTCCTTATCCGACCCCCATCTTCCTTGCAGTGAGATTCCTTGTGCACATAAGTAGCTAAGGACACACGTCCTTAGCTGTGTCCCAGTTAGATGGAAATGTAACTGGTGCTGATTAGCCAAGTGTCATGGTTTGAGTTGGAAAGTTCAATCACAGCATGAAGAACAGGAAGAATTTTTGGCAGCCCCATGCATGATCAGCTCTTCAGCAGGTGCCAGAGAGATTCCTACCATTGCTCAGAAAAGCAGGGCCCAGGGAGGGCAGTCAGTAGCTGTAAAGGATGCAGACACGCAACCGGTGTAGCATCTCTCTGGTGTCTTGTGTTCATACTTCCTAACCTCATCTGGCAGTTTCTGCATTCTGTACTTTGTCTCCATAAATTTATAAGCACGCTCAACAGGGTAACAGACAGCAACTCAGCACCCTCAGTGTCTGTCCCTATCTCCCGAATTTCCGTGCTGAGGGTGTGAATGTCTCACAGTGGTTTCTCGAGCTGATCCCATGGGATCTGAACACGGCTCTGGTGATTGGTGTACGCCTTGACCCACAGCAAAGCTTTATTCTTGTGTCCTGGAGCCTGGCTGGGTGTGACCCACCACAATGCACTGTGCTATGCTGTGATGAGTGTTTAATTTTCAGAGAGTGAAGGAATAGTTTTCCTGCTGCAGAGGCCAAGTTGGACTCTGGCAGGAGGAGACTTGGGCTGGTCCATGCCTACAGCCAGGGCTGCCATCCAGCCTCGTGCCAGGCTTACGCCAAGAGTTGCTTTCTGACAAAGCAGGAAATGTGTCCGGACAGGCAAGAGGCTGCGGGTAGGCTCTGTAGATACAAAATGCAAATGAATCTTGATATTAAGCAAGGAATGCTTAGACATTTTTCTTTTCTCTTACATCTTTCCTGTTGCCTGTTGGCAGTACAAGAAAGGACTAGAACCAACCCTCTGCACCACTCTGCAGTGTCTCCTGAGACACTGGCCTCCAAAATAGGAGCCAGCAGGAGTTTTCTGTAGAGCGTAGTTTTAAAGAAAGATATCACAGAATTTTTGCTCAAAGATGCTCTTCTGAGTAGATCGTTCTCCCTTCAAAATGCTGTTAGCCTGGGAAGGCTGATGGAGTTTGACACGCTGACATCACCCAGGGAGGGCATCCTGAGGCAGAAAAGAAGACATTTCCATCTGTGTTACAACAGCAGCAGCTGTGTGAGGTTTTGTACATCGCAGAGCAGGGACAGCCCCAAGACCTGCATGGTCTGCAGCACATTCTGAGCTGAACCCAAGCCCAGCACTCCTCGTCGTGGGCACACGTACGTACGTACGCACATGCAGTCCCGTTACCCGCTCAGAGCCATCCCTCCAGGATCCTGCAGTGCCAAATGGTGGTGGCTTGCTGGTGAAGATGAGAGTGGTGAAATATTTCCAGTTCCATGAGAGGATACAGCATGAAGCTAATTAATTAAAACTGTTGGGAGTTCCTTTGAAGCAGCCTGTGATTAAACATAAGGATTTACTGTGGAACAATTAGGTAAATTTGGCCTCAGGTATCTCCCCCGACTTCTTGGTCTCTAGGGGAGAGATGATGAAATTCTGGCTTAGAGCTATGCTCTATTAGAGTTCTGTCTGTTTTAATTGATTCAGCTTTAGTTATGTGTCTCATTGAGAACAGTCGAAGGAAAGGGCGTGTTAATTTGTAGGCATCCTGTGAATTTTCCTGCAAGGAAGAGGAAAATGCAGTTTGTCTTGCTGGAAACAGCAGAATGTGAAATGATGCGAGAGTGAGCTGGAGGTTTATCCTCCAGTGCCTTCAGACTCTTCGTACTTCATCTGTATCTTCAGTCTGATATTTACGAGGAGACTGGCAAAGACCACTGTAGTGAGGTTTCTCCAGCAGATCTTATCCTTTAGATTACAGTGCTGTGTCAAGAGCCTGAGGAGCAGTTCTTTATTCCCTGAAGTTTGCTGTCGATCCGGTCATTTGGGTTATTGGAGTCCTGTCTTACCATTTGTACCATTTTGATAATATTTTTAGATGCTGGTGAGACAGGCTAATCCTACTCCTTGGGCCCCATGTGAGCCCAGCCTGAATTGCTGGAAGGACAAGGTGGAAAAGCCAATAAACCTCAACTAGGAATTGCAGGATTGCTGGGATTCGTAGTACAGGGCGTGCAGACATCATGATAGACTCTGTTTTAATGGATAATTTGAAATAAATGCGTATATGGAACTGCTGCTTTTCAGCTCATTTTCCTAAGCTTTGAGCATTGACTTGCAAAGATCACGACCGTTTTTCTGTAACTACTGATAATTTGTGTTCTACTCTTGACTTTGCAGCTTCCTTTCAGCTGAGAATTTCATTATGCGGTGTAAGGACATCGCATGACACAGACCTTTCCCTTTACAGCCTAAATGGACAAGAGAGGGAAAGAAAGAGGCCATTTTATAAAAGCAAAGGACATATCATGAATTCTTTTTTTTACAGAAGAAGAACAGAGAGGCAGGGAGATGAACCACTGGGTGCTGATGCAAGGGAGTAAAGAGCCTCTCAGAGACCAGAACTGCTGAGCTGGGCTTGTTTAGTTTAGCAGAACAAGACCCCGAATGGTGTATTAATTGCTGCCAGTACTTTGGAGCAGTTTGAACTGAAGGAAAGTGGTGGCACACAAGCAAATGTCAAGTGAAATAGAAAAACCTTTGGTTTTGGGGAGGTGTGAGCGGGTGACGGTTCCATTATTTCTCAAGCTCTGGTTCAACAGTAGCCAAAGTCAAGAGCTCTTGCAATGACACTCACTCTAGCAAATGCAATTAAGGGCTGCGAGGGTTGCATCCTGAACAGAATTTCTCTTTCGGTTTGTAATGCTTTAATTTAGTATCAAATATTCACGGACCGGCAGGGTCAAACAGGGGTAGGAAAGTACTGTTACAGACATCGGGAAAGTGGGATGCCAAAGTATTCAGCCGAAAGGTCAACCAGAGTGAAAACCCATTAGGGAAAATGCTGTGAATACATTGCTGCGTGTTTGAGTGACGGAGCTAAACATGAGCCCCTCCTGCCCCCGGCGTGGAGGAGTCCTGAAGTATCAAGTGCCGCGCGTGCAAGCTCACGTGCTCCAGCATGCAGGGAGCAGCCAAGTGTGCCAGCCCACGGTGACACAAATCAACGTTCCCAAATGTTGCAGCATGCGAGGTGCATTCTGCGGTCCGAACCGCACAAGTCGTATCTCATGGCTTAAGGGATCACAGAATCACAGAATGGCCTGGGTTGGAAGGGACCCCGAGGATCATCAAGTTCCAGCCCCTCTGCTTCAGGCAGGGCCACCAACCTCCAGATCTGGTGTAGATCAGGGATAGAAAAGGCTGTTGTGAAGGCCTCCTGGAAATATCTATGCAAGGCTGTTATATGACCAAACGATTTTGTGAGGGTGCCCTGACCAGCTGATTCAAAGCCTGTGAAGTGATTTTGATTGACTTAAGGGAACAGGACCTACACTGTTCAACTTAATGTTCTCCACGTAAATGTTGTCAATGAATAAATGCATCAAACGAGTTCACTTCAGTAAAACAGAATGGATTCATTCCGTCAGTAAGGTGATCATGAGGCCCAAGAGGTGTCTGTGGTGCACGTGGCAGGGAGTCTCAGTTGGGAAGATGGGGCCAGGAAGCAAACACAGGGCACATGGACCACTAGGACCATGCAGGAAGGTGACTGAAATTCAGAGAAGCTGTGAACGATGAGCTGTTAGAAGCCGGCACATCTCTCCTGTTTAAGGCAAGGTGTTAAAACAGGGAGGAGCAAAACTAGCTAAAAATAATTAGGTAAGTTAGGCTGTGGGGAAATGGAGGGAGCAGTTGTCTGGCTGCAACTTCTGGAAACTGAGGGTGATCTGGGAGATGGCACGTGTGGGTACCGGGGCTGGTGCTGAGTGTACTGAATATTGCTGTCATTGCATCTCCAGGAGTAAACCACCCTCACCTGCCATCTTCTGCTTTCCCAGTTGGTTGCTACAAGTAGAAGGGAATTGGATAAAAAGAAAAAAAATGAAGTCCTTTGGAGCCAGAAATGCCTGCAGTTTTAACCTGGTATTATACCTGCCTATCTAGCCTTAAAGTCAGGCTGGGTGCTGTGAGAATGAGAGCTGGGCTTGCTCAACTGAGAAAAAACTGTCATTTTATCCAGGATTTTCCTCATCTCACAGCAGCGTGCAGTTCAGCGAGGAAGCTACCAAAGGATTGCGTTTTCAGACACACAAAAATCTGAAGATGAGAAATCCTGCAGGAATGCCAACGCACGTATTTATTAAAAACAACAACAACAAAACACAAAAAAAAGCAATTATAAATCTATATGTGTAAATACATCTGAAAGGTGTGCGTATGTACACACACATGCATGGTGTGGAGAAGCTCTGAATGTTGTAAAAACTCCAGAGCACCACAGTTTAGTTCTGCAAAAGCCTGAGGCTCTTTTTAGGGTTAAATTAATACTAATGCAATTAAAGTGGTGATAGTATTTGTTAAGGGTATTTAAATAGTTCATTTTCCTGTTGGTTCTATGGAGTATGCTGAGGTTCTGCAGTGAGGTGCTAAGTGAAAGCAGCATCGCCTGTGATGACTCTGTGGTAAGCTGACCTTTGGTGGTCCTAGCTCGCAGCAGCTGGCACTTTCTGTATATTTTACAGGCTGTAAAGTAATGAATAGTTAGGAAATACCACTTGTGGCCTTCTGACGTGGGCTCCATTAGGTATGCTCAGGCCCTGGAGTCCTCTTTCTGAGGATGATACATCCCCAGTGTGCTCTGTGGGGTGAATAGTGTAGGCAGTAGTGGCCCAAATCAGCCTGCTCAGCCCAGGCTTAGCTGTTACTGTGGCTTTTTGGATGTGGTCCAGCTCACTGGGGTACGTACCTTCAGCATCTCAGGGTCACGAGTGGAGGGAGAATTTCTGGAGTCTGGCTGCTGGACCTCTCCTGCTGAAGGGCCCATCCCAGCTGAGGGGTGGCCACCCCTGATGTAGAGATTAAGAAATTTTATTTAATGTTGAGTACAACAACAGCTCTGTCTTTGAGGGAGAGGTAATAACAGTATTAATAAAAAGCAGGTGGAGAGAGAAGGGCCCTTTTTAGCTTGCTGCATTGTTCTATCCTTGTCAATCAGCTGGGAACTCCCTTGAGATTATTCCAGTGCAGTTTAATAACATTGTTTCTGTGATGACTTTAATGACTGAGTCTTTCTTCCATCCTTAGCTATGACAATAACCACTCTGCTTTTTCTCCTTCAACAAGCTATTGTGCGTGGTTCAGTACATTAAGGAACATTATTAAATATAGAGGTTTCCTCTAATTAAGCTGTTTGCAAAAGATTGCTTGTCCAATCGTTTGCTGGTGATAAGTGTTGAAAGAAATTATATCTTACATTGAGTATTACACTTTCCTGCCATGCTTCACCAAAAGAAAAAAAACAAAAGATAGAAAAATAAAGCAGTAAGATTATAAACACAAGCACTCACAAATTAGATAATGCCAGAATTATGGCTACCTGAGTTTGCTTGTCTTGTTATGAACAATATATTCTGTCCTTCTCTGCTTGTGATCACATGCAGTTCCCCTTCTCTCTCTGAGCTTTTGCCCTATTTCTCATCTTTTCCATTTGTAAAATTACCATTTCTTCTGAAATGTTATCTCTGACAACTTGTGGAGTTTTCATTTCAAGAGGAAAAAGTGTTTTCTGGTCTTGTTCCTGGGAGAGAGAGAAATGATTTTATGTAGAAGTTTTCCAACCTCTTCCATCCCCATAACCTCACCTATAGTTTAAACAATGGGTGGAGCTCCAGTTTCTTCATTCTTTCAATAATTGCATGTAGGAACAGTGGTATATTTATGGTATCTGGTTTTTAAAAATTCTGGACATAGTTTGAGGTTGTGCATCTTGCCTCATTCAGGAATCACATTGAAACTGGTGTGTGGGAGAAGCTTTCAACATTACCCCTTGAAGAAAAGTAGGGAAATTAATGCAGAGAAAAATCTTATCTGTATGGTTAGTTCAGTCACTGCAGACTCTAGAGCTTGTTTTTTGGGTTGCTGTCACCCTTCATAATCTCAATATCTGAAGTTTACACGTTCTTCCTGAAGAATACTTCAGAATTTGAATTCAGGTGCACTCGCTGATTCCTTATAACATATAAATTAGGGATCTCTCCTTGAAGGAGACTTGAACAATCTATTAACGCCTGAGTAACAGAGCTATTCTCCAGCTTCTAGATAAACAAAACAAAAACACATCTTTAAAAACAAGAAGGCTCTTCACTTTTTATCTTAATGGAAAGAAACCTAATCAAAAGCCAGAGATTAATGGATCTCTCCAGGGTTTCTACACTTGAAGATTAGAGCATCACAGAGGCTGAAATAGTTTCAATAGGAAGGTGTGATGCTGAGCTCAGATTGTGTATATGGATGTGCTCAGCTAGAAACAAATTTGCTAGAATCCAATATTTGGATGAAGATTCTCCTCTTCAACAAAAAGAGACAAACAGCAGCAACTCCAATATCTGCTAATTTATGTGTGCAAAAATGTCCTACAGTGCCAATAAAGTTGTTTGCTCCCAGGAAATGCATTTAAAATAGTCATTAAACAGTGATCGTTGCACATAGGAAGCAAGCTGAAAGTTTTTTGTTTTTTTTTTTTAAAGAAAGTATTTTCTTGGGAGAGAAAAGCAAAGCTCTCCAAGAGAAAGTGAACTGCTTTTTTCAGGACTGGACAGCCACTCATTTGCTCCTTGCAAAAGGAAACCCAAAAGCTCAGACAGGGGATGTTTAGCTGAAATTGAACGACGTTGCCACATCTTCCCTACATGCAGTTGTTTCCTGCATTCAGGAGTGGCCTGGCCCTCCACCTGCACTTTGAATAGGAGAGTGTAGCAGTCCTGTTGTTCAGCAGTCCTGTTGTTCAGAGGTCTGTTCTACAGACCTCTGGGGTGAGTAATTCACTGCATCGCTCCGAGGAGTGGGAATCATGCCAGCCAGTGGCTCCCGTTGCTTCCACAGTAGATGGTGGAGAAATTTTCATAGATGTTTTTAATTTTTCAGGCTAACCGTAGACTTGACAGTAAATCATACCAACCAACCTGGCCGTATACAAGGAGAAGAAATCACAATGTCTGATGCACAAAGCCTGTCGCTCATCATCTATCAGATGAGTAAATAAAACCTCCTTCTCTTGTTAAATGCACCCAAAAGATTTCTCAGATCTCAGCAGGCAGCTTCCTTGAAGCACTGTGTAATTCTGGATGCCCTGTTATAGCCTCATGTCATTTGTTGGGTGTATTCTTCCATTTGACTTCAGATCAGACATTTTACCTTTTATGACCATCATGACAAGGGCATCCTTTTTCACCTTTTCTTTTCATTCCCTGTGAAAAATTTCTTTCATTTGCTGTCCCAGGCTGCATTTAAGCTGGGGAAGCCAGGAGGGCTTCTGGGCTGGAAGAGTCTTTGTGAGCATCAGTCATCCTCCTCCTCTTCTTCCTCTTCCTTGGCCTTCTCCTCCATCTTCCTTCTCTTCCCCTGGGAAGGAGGCTTGAGCGTGCCGGTTGGATGGGCTCCCTGGTGTGCTCCAACCTGTTTCTTGATCTGGAGGACCAAATAATCAACCTCCCAACACCTACTTCAGCTTCAACACAAACAGAAATCCCACAGGGATTTAGAGCATCACAAAAAATTAAGGACAGCGAGGAGTGAATGCTCTTTTCTCTTTTTGTAGATGGCATCTTGTTGGGCTAAAATAAATATATTGGCCTGGTTCAGCACACTGACATCTCAGGATGCCTGCAGCAGTGCAGTCATGAAACAGCCATGAAGTGTTGTACAGTGAAAGTTACAGCTGGGGTGGAGGCTCCTTGCGTTATTAGGAAAACAATTCTGCTCCAATGGCTGTCTACAGGAAAATGTCAGAGCTGATAGCAGGTGCAGACCGCCCCAGGGTAACACTCACTCTGCTGGCCACTGTGCCTGGCTGAAGCAGCTCCAGCCATCAGTTGGTAAGTCTACCATCACTTGGTCTTTTCCTGTCCCGAGACCCTTGAGCATGCCCACAGCTTCTCTTAGGCTATGGCTGTCTGAGGCAAATTGATAAGAGGCAGTGTGTTTTCCCATGGTTATTGCTTTCCTAAAGTCCTTCTAGACCGCTGGCGTTATTTTGTTTATGAGGTAGTAGTTTGTGTACTTTTATGGCGCCTGGAAAGCAAGATTTACTTGATGGAAGCTCCCAAATGCAGACAAAGCAAAAGGCATTCGTCTCCCCAGTTGGAAATTCTGTAACTGGGCAGCTGTAAGCTGATGTGCTTTGAGTTTCTGCAAAATGTAGCTACTACTAAACAGCCCAAATGGTAAAGCATTTTCTAACAGCATAATGCTCTGATTTTAATCTTTCCAATCAAATTTATGACTAAGTTTTCCCTTGGGAGATGATGCAATGAGTTCTCCTGGAAACCACTTTGCAAATACGTTGAAGGCCCATCAGGTACTGTTGATACAATGTCAAAATTCTTACTGACTTGCTAAATGCGTAGTCATCCATAGCTTTCCTCAGCACAGTTGGCTGTGAAGATGGGTTGTTACAGAGTGGAAGCTTTGTCCTGATCATAATGTAGCTCAATTTAACCAGCTCAGGATTTACTGCATGTGCTCAGGCAGCCTGTGTACCTGAAAGTCAGACCCTTCCTAAGCAGGTACACTAGCCGAGGAATTGTGTTCTGGACAGGAAACGGTGGGAAGAGTTTCAGATATTGATGTAAGCCTGATCAGAGTTCGTCTATTCTTATGATATTTTTAGCTGAAAAATGAGCATAGATGCATGGTGCAAACTGACACTTGAGCTGAATACTAACTCAGTCAATAGGAAAAATATTTGACGATGCCACTAGAACCTGTATTTGAAATTTGAAAACAAAAAGGTTTTTCCTTTCCTGTTTTTCCCCATTACTTATATTTAATGTTCTCATTCCTGCATTACTTTAGCACTTTGTTAGAATTTTAGTTTTCCACATCCTACCTTGTTTTCCCAGCAACACTTTGCAAAATGAGTTAAGACGCACGTTTCAAAGGCTCCCTACATTTTTATCCATCATCATCACCTACATACTATTCATGGGGCTCCCTTTCCAAATGCCAGATTTGGACATTGATCTGAAGTTTAAGTGGATTCTAAACTGGCATTTACTTTGTGTCCCAGCCCTCCCTAGCCTCCTCTGTGATGTGTATTACCTCGGATCCAGTCTCACTTGCTTCAGATATGCAACAATAATTTCTGTGTCACACTTGGTAAATGCACAGCTACGCTGTTAATTCTCCAGTTTCCCTGTATGACAAGGCCCTCTCCTGCAATAACGAAATGTAAAGAGCAGCCATTCAGAAAACAAAACTTCAGTTCCACTGCTTCAAATGTGGCTTCTCTAAGTTATGGCAAAAACCTTTACTTACAAATTTCCATCGACTTAACAAAAGATGCTTCTCACTGACTGCCACTTTGAATGTCAGGCAAGCTAGTGTTATGCTCGATCCATTGATCTGTTGCTCAAGATATTATGGATGCTTTTCTATGCACATTAACAAAGAAGTGTGTCTGTGAGGTCAAGAGTAATGTAAAGTTTCTACTGGCTGTCTTAAATATTCAGTCACAGTTCAGTTCTGCAGTTGTGGCACAAGGTTCCTCAGGCACAGCTCTTTGCAAAGTTACAACCAAGCACACCCTTTAATACAACTTAAAGCAAACTAAAACACCACCAAAAGTTCTTTTTTTAATTTTTTTTCTGTAACAAATCCGAGTCTAAACTCAAATTTAGTGTTTTGGACAATAAATTCTCTGCAGCTGCCAAGGCAACTCCAGTTCTGACACACTACTTGCTTCCAGATCAGGCACCAGAAAACTGTTTTTCACAATCTGTGTTCTGATATTCGTCAGTGTGCTCAAACTTGAGGGATTTTCATTGAAGCTTGTACCGCATATCTGAAAAACCGCTGGTGCTCAGAGGGGCTTAACATCACAATTTCATGAATGTTGACGTAATTGAAGAATACATGGCATGGAAGGAGACAAGACACGAGCTTGTTCTGGAACAGCATTCCTGACATACGTGCTCCGTGTTAGTTTTGACATTGTCTCAAAATGAAGCATCCTCTTAGACATGAGAAGCATCAGTATGTGCTAAATATTTCTTGTGGTTGAGAACGGGTCTTTGAGAGAAGCCAGCAGCAGCCACGTGCCTGAATCCAGTAAAATGTGTCTCCTCGACTCTTTTGAAAACCTCAGTTTATCTTGCCATTAAGAATTCATAATCATCAATGAGCAATGCATGGAGCAGCTAATTGAGCTCCATAAAGTGCAGTAGGCTGGTGATTTCCACATGGCTACGTTTTGGATATTACTGTTTCCCTTAGTGTTAGCACTGTAGCTGCTGTAGCTGCTTAGAGACCACTTTGTGCTAATTTGGTAAATGTTAATTTTTTAATTGTCACAATGGAAGACATAGTGCATTGCATCAGTGAAAATGTATGCAAGAAATAATTAAAATTAATTGATGGCATTTTAGGTTATCAGCACAGTCACTAACATGCTTGACTGCATTTTGTAAAGGTGAATATTACGATTGCCCTGGGAACTTGTCTAAAGTTTCACCAGTGTTTCCCTTAAGGCACCATTAAATTTCCTTGTAATAAAAACAGGAAACAAATTTAGCCAGAGTGGTTTTGTTCTAATAGATATGAATGCTTAGCTTTTAATTGATCGAAAAGTAAATCATGAAATACGCTGTTCAGGTTAACTTGAGATGTAAAAAGCTTCTGAAACAGATGACATGGTGGTAACTATTCCTGGTATTTGTGCTCGTGGCTTTGCTGTGGCATGTTAACCTTGGTTAACATGGGAAAAAAAGGACTATGCTCTTAAGAAATACTTTCCCCTTTGTGTCACGTAGAAATCTGACTTTTTTGGGATTTCACATAACGCGACAAAAGGCACGGGCCATGTTGGAGGGCCAGTCGAGCTCCTTGGACCAGGCTCGGCAGACGTCTGCTGGCAGCTGAAGCGTACGAGGAGCCTTGCTGGTGCATCGTGAAATGGATATTCCCTCAAAATAGAGCTCACTGTGCTTGCAACAGATGGCGTTAAAAGTGGGCCCTTGGCTTCTTCCCAACATATATCTCATTTACAGTTCTCCGCCCTTGCTATTTCTCTTGGTGGAAAAACCCACAAAGCCTCCCTGATGGATGTTAAAAGGACAGGGTAGTGTTTATGAAAAGCCCCGGCTTCCTTCATCAGTCATTGATCTGTTTCTGGGCAGAACAATGATGTTTTCACTGTTACGTTGCTGTGTTTCACTCAGGTTCATTTGGCTCGAACCAGAGATTGCTGGTAACAATCACGTCTTGTACTCCCTGCTGACAGGATAATTCTGGCCTGGCTGTGGGGAGCTTGAAATGCTTTACCTGTGCTCAGCTAGTATTAGTCGTAATTAAAGCTCCTGGGTTTTACGTTGCAAGGGAGCGGGTTGTCTGGAGCTCGTTTTTATAGCTCATCCTGTGGAAAAGTACCTCTGAAAACAACCCTGTGCTTGTCACTTTGAGATCTCGTTTCTCTGTTCACCTCGTGCATGGTGTAACGTACCCATGTTTGCTGCTGAGAAATGAAACAAGATGTGCAAGAGAAGCTGTCCTCCAGTGGAGCTGTTCTGGTGTTTCCCTGTGCTGCCACTGATGAAAGGACCCAGATTCCAGACACTGCCACACACCGCTCAGACCATCAAAGCCGTTTTGCTTTTATTTTTTGAGCATTTGGCAGCAATGTTTGTTGAATGTTTGCTTGCATTCTGCTATGGCCTGGCTGAGAGGTGTGACGGCCCTTGAGGTGTGGTGGCCGCCATGTTGGAGTGGCTTCTGATGCATGGGGGACGCCATTTTGGGGCGCTTTCTAAGGTGCAGCAGCCGCCATTTTGGGGAGAACTCTGAGGCGTGCTGGCCACCGTGTTGGGATAGACTGTGAGGCAGAGCTTCTGCCATTTTGAGGCAGTTTCTGAGGTGTGACAGCCTCCATCTTGGGACAGCCCTTGAGGTGCTGTGTCTGCCATGTTGAGGTAGCCTGTGAGGCACTGCTTCCGCCATTTTGAGGCGTGGCTGCCGCCATTTTAGGGCAGCTCCTGAGGCGTGGCAGCCACCATGTTGGCGCAATTCCTGAGGCACTCTGGCTGTGGCGGAGCTGGACTGCACCAAGGCATGAGGTATTTCAGGACGTGTGGGCTTTCCTGCATTCATTGTCATTGAAGGGTAGCATGTTTTTGGATTTAAAAAGAAAAAAAAAGTTGACTGTGGTGGGGAAAGAAAAGGTTGGTAGACTATTGGTGTATTTGTTATTGTGCCTGCTTACAAGCCCCAAGGAGAAGGGCCTAAAGGACAGGAGAGCTTCATCCGTTAAATCAGAGTTAAATTAGTTGAGTTCCTTTCTGAACATTTCTAGGAAATAAGGTGGGGAAGGAAAAGATCTGTCCAGCTCATCACGTTGAGGCATCTGCAAAAAATGTTTGAGGAGCGCTGTCCCTTCTCCTTCTGTAACCAGGGAGTTTCAGTCACAGGAAGTGAACTTCAGTCATTTGCATCCTTTTCTCTTTTTTTGTGAGGAACTGACGTGTGGTAAATGTATTTTTGTGAGGACCTCCAGCCCAAGCAGGAGGATCAAACAAGGAGGTGACACTGAAAGTGCCCTGCTGTGAGCCGTGGGACACCTGACCAGGACAGTGTTCAGCCTTGGATACAACGAACGGGATCTGCAAATTGTGCTTAAGCATGGCATGAGTTGCCGGGGAGGAGACAGGGCTGGATGATCCTTTCTGCCATGAGGATTTGAGAGTCTGCGTGGAAGCCAGCAGGCATCTTTGCAGGGCCACCAGCAGTGCCTGGAGTGAGCCCCAAGCAGGCAGGTGTCACTTTTGGTAAGAACCACGTCAAAACTAGCAGTGACCGGCCAAGTGACAGCCTCGGCAAGGAGTGGCCGAAACCTGAGCTTGCCTGCTGCACTCCCATGCACTCCCAGAGTGTTGTCAGTTAAGCTGGACCATTCAGCAAGCAAACCATTCTGCAAAACACATCATTACTCTGCCATTTTCATTAATATTTGAGTGAAAAATAAATAAAAACCCCAAATAACGTGCTAGACCACTAGCCTCGGTGGCCTAGCATGTTATTTTTGGAGGCTGTGTTCTAGCAAATACAAACCTTTTGGTTTCTTTTTTTTTTTACCATCCTTATTCCCCTCAGGAATGAACATGGCAGTTTCTCCAGCAAATATATTTGCTGGGGAGGAAAAGGTGGTGTAATGCTGACGGAAACCATGGGACTGGTGAGAACATTCTGGCTCCTGTCCAAGGACTTACCATAAGTTGCCATTTCATTGGATAAACCAAACAAATCATAGAGCTTTTCAGGCTACTGATACCAACAAAACTTTAATATCTCCATCTTTTTTCTTTTAAGCTTTGGAGTGAAAGTTGCTGTTGAGTATATATATGTGTAATTTCAGTACCATGCTCAGGTAGGGCCATTTCAGGTGTACTTGCTCTATAGAAGAAATAAGACATGCCCTGAAAATAGAAAATGTGGTTGTAAGTGACAAAAACCGGCAGGGAGGACTTGGTCAGATGCAGTTTTAGAACTGCTTTTATTTTTTTTCGGCTCTATTCCAAGTTTAAATGTCCCTTTAAATTAATTAGAGCAATCGTAGCATCCCTGGAACATGAGTGGAGAAATTTACACCTTGAGTATAATTCTAGTATTTCCTTTTTTCTGAAGAGAAGCTAGAGAAGTCAGCTTAAGGAAATCTTTGCATACAATGAAAAAGAAATTCCTGACCAGACTGCCTAAGCTGAAACGTCTGAAAGCAAAGAGCTATCATGAAAGTGCTGGAAAGCTTCTGATTATAATGGAATCAGTGTCCCAGGGTATAATGCAGCGCTGCATTTAATATTGAGCTACTGAACCGTACATCTCAACCTAGCTAAAGTCACTGGGTTCTCATCAAAGTCCTGTAATGACACTGTGCTCTGTTTAGATGCCAAGCAAGCCTTGAAATAGCTCCAGAGCTTTTTTAGCAGCTTCAGCTGTAGAGACATCAGACTTCAGAAGGACTGCTACTGCCATGGCGTAAATATATTTTTCATTATGTATACTGCCACACTCAGCAATAATCTTATGAACTTCTCTAAACATAATTAAAAGATTCTTGCACACTTACATGTGAAGTCATGGCGGCAGTGCTGAGCCAGCAAAAGAAAAGCCTGTCCTTTGTTCTGCCTGCTTTGTCTTTCCTTACTAATGCACGACACATTTAATTCAATGCCTGCTATTGTCTGCCTGTGTGTTTTTTTTATTATGGCTTTCACTGGAGTTCCTGTCCTGTTAGGTATTGTTTTGGCATGTTATTGTAAGCAGAATTTTTCTTACTATGTACTGTTTAAGGTATTGACTTTGCCAAGGGGAAGAAAAAAGTGCCTGTATCCACTTAAGCAGAGAAGTAGTTATATCAGTTTCTGCCCATTAAATATTCATACATGCATAAATATACACATGTGCAGTGATTACAGGCTGTTGAATAGGATTCAGCAGTTATAGAATTAGGTGGGATTTGAAAACTGCATTTCAGAGACCCTTTCCAGCACAGAGCTGGTGTTCCTGGGAGCAGCTCTGGGCAGGAGCATCCTTCAGCCTGTCCCTCCTCCTGCTGGGGACAGTGAGGCTCTATGTGCATGCTGAGATGACACTTTTCTTTTTAAAAAAGTACTTTTAATCTTTTAGATTGGAAAAAAAAAAACTTTCTGGTTTGCTTGGGCTTGGAGTTTGATTTGTTTGTTCCTTTACAACCCAGGGAATAGGTTCATGAGTATGAGCAGGAGGGTTGTTGCGTAGCTCATCTAAAGCAAACAGAACTCTCAACCAACCCAAAGGAGCAGCAGTCATTTTCCTAATGGTTTTGATACTACTTTTGATCAAAATCTGCAATATGTGTGGTTCCACCACTTCAGAATGAAACTTGAAGTTGAATCTGTGCAAATATTCAGTGATTGATGTCATTTGTTTAGAAGTGCAAGGTGATGGTATTGCTCATGTGCTTCCAAACCCGCTCTCCACTTCTGTCATCCATTCTTGCTTGATGGTGAGATCTTCCAGTGGTCTCTCTCTCACCCCATATTGTGTCCTTCAGTCTCACCCTGGAATATTCTGTACAGTAGAGAGTTACTTGCAGATAGACTCTTATCTGACCCGTGTGGTTGCCATGGAGGATTCTGCTCGTGTCCTAGAGGGACCTTTCACCTGCTGTCTGCTTTGAGTTGTGCAAAGTCATCCTTTCATGCATCTTTCAATGCTCACTGTAAATTTCTGCTCAAGTTTAATAAAACTGGAAAGAATGTCTACGCCTTTTTTTTTTTTTTTT